>CM031235.1:806294383-806465608 GCA_018340775.1 Taxus wallichiana var. yunnanensis
GCAGTACATAACATTCCACATTGAATCATTTTGCGAAATAATATGCTTTGCTTTTGAATGCTTCCACATTTAGGCTGCATGTTTATTTTAAATTTTGAATAAATGCTTCATATATTAACAAAATCAATATTTACAACAAAAGCTGTAAAAGAATAGCAAGCTGTACAGCGATATTTACAATGAAGATTACAATTTTTCCCTTAAAGCAACAAGGACAACTATTGGCCTGCATGTTTATCAAGGTTTCAGACTAAACAATATGCTACAAACATCTATTTTTGAATATCTTGAGGATCTCCGTTACTGCTCTAAAACTCCCATTGTTGTACACCTTGGAGGGTTTTTGCAAAGGTTGTTGAAACTTGAGACTGGCATTACACCTTCCAATTGCATTTGTTCAAAAACTCCATGTATTTTACAAGGAGTCCATTTTGTGTAAATCCAGCAACGTTTGGTATCTTAGCTCACAGTTTGTTTAAAGGTCTCTATCTTCAAACTGTGCTTTCCAACATACTGCAGATTTTCTTATTCGATATAAGACTATATCATATACACTCTGGTTAATCCTCTTGGTAATTATGCCGATAGGCATTCCATTCTACTGGATGAAGGGTGCGTGGTGCTAACAGCTATTTGAAGATGGGGGAGAGATTAATTTGTAGGACATGTGTTGATGGATCAAAAGCTGTGGTGCCTCCTGCCTGCTTTACACGCCTTCCTCCCTAGAACCTTTTCCTTGCCTTCCTGCAATCTTTTTCCTTCTTTTGGCTGTGCCATGTTGCAAAGGAGAGACAATCATTGGCATGCGTTAGATTGATGATCATTGAGGTGCGTCGGACAAAGTTATCTGCCTCACATGCTGCTCGAATGGAAGTTGAATGTCAAACGAAATCCATTAGCAGATACTTGTTTAACAGGAGGTGACAGAGCTAGAAAACCATGATTGATACCAGAGATGACCAATAAGAGCAAATAATTGAATCTTGCAGATCCAAACTTGATGCCACCAAGTTGCATGAAGAGCTCAAGGTGCATGGTGAACCAATTTGAAACCAAGTTGAATCTTGAATACACACAAGTAGAGAGCATATCGAAAGCAAGAGCAAGAACAAGCTCAGGACAACACCTCTAAACTGGGTAAAACTGAGCTTGAATGTGGTGATATTAAAGAGAAGTGCATAGTACACAAGCCTGCAAACTCGAGTCAACATCTCAGACAGAGCTGCGGATGATATCGAAAACTTTGAATTAGATACCTGAAACTAGAGTTACGAGACATAATTCTGAAATGAAAACTAAATAGCTTCTGAAGGCAGATGACAAGAATGAGTCGAAGACCTAAGATCGCCAAGAATTGAGCTCACACAAACCAAAGTGTTCAAAGATCCAAGAAGCACAACTAGGAGCTCAATATATCAAGCCTAATTTTCTATTGTGTTGATCCAAAGAAGTTGATGGCCTTTAGTTTAGGCTCAAATCAGTTTTGCTGATTACACACACCCTAAAAATTTCGGATTTGCCCGAGTTGTTTGGGAAAGTTTGTGTTCAAACTGTGAGGATGAGGAGGGTCATTAGGAGGGGGAGAGAAGGGAGGTTGTTAAGCATCATTAGGGGTTTGGGGTGTGAAAGGTATTGTTTTGTTCTTTTAAATCTTGTACCTTGCATGTTAAGAATGATTACCCATGATTATGCCTTTACAAGAGCTTGTAATGGCCGTGTTTTCCACGTTAATATTTTCCCTGGTAAGAGTGAGCAGGAAAAGACCAAGAAGAATTACTCGCTTTTGCCATGTGTATTTAAAATTTGCTTAAAGCATGGCTTTCTCTTTGACAGCTGTAAGGTGTTTTGTTCTATATTCAATGTAATCTAAGACATAAGACAAACAGGATCGAAACCCAATCAAATTCCATAACAAGCTATTACTCGGGGGTTGTTTTCCATCTAAATGTTGTCCATATCACAAAGCAGGAGAATGGAGAGGGCATGTCCGTTGTATGATATTGTTCCATCGAGATCTTGACATTGGGGAAATGAAGGAGATCCCTTCTAGGGGAGAGGAAGGGTTTGATTTTCTTGTATTCTTCTTGGTTGTCATTTTCTTTCTCATAATTTTTCCCTGTCCCACGATATTGCTCTTTGGTCTACTATTTATTAGCTTACTGCTTTGGCTAACACTTATTTCCATTTGATCATACTTAGTAAAAGTTTTGAAATCTTTCGAGTTTATTTGTACATATATTTGGCAAGGTGTTGTTTTTTCTTCTAATTTCGAGTGTAAGCTCTATCACGTCATTCTTATAGTAAATCAAGGTCATGGAGGTGTGCCTCATCGAGTTCCTCATCTAGAATGATACCGAAGGGAATGCAGAGTGAAGGGAGTTCCACCTCGAGTAGAAGAACCACCTCAGCTCCATAAGTAAGTGAAAATGGGGTTGCCCCAGTGGTCGTACAAACATTGGTGTGGTATGCCCATAATGTAGGATATAGCTTTGTGTGCCAATTTGTGTGTGATTCACAGATTGTCTTTTGTAAGATCTTGTTGAGAATTTTGTTCGTAGACTTGGCTTGTCCATTGCATTGCAGATGATATGGTGTTGAGAATCAATGTTTAATTTTGAACTTAGCATAGAGTTGCTTCATTTCTTTGCATTTGAAACTCCCAAAGCATGGTATGGTGAATTCGAAATGGCAAATGATTTGATTGAGGACGAATTTGGATGTAGTAAGTCTAGACATGTTGGTGAGAGGCATGGCTTCAACCCACTTAGTGAAGTATTTCGTGGCTATAATGATGAAGACATGACCGTCTTGGGATCGAGGTAGTTTCCGATATAATCCAATCCCCATATACTGAAGGGTGAGGAGCGGTGATAGATTACAACTCAGCTAGAGGAGAATGAATCAAATCGTCATGATATTTACAAGTTCAACACTTTTTGGTAAAAATATGAGCATTAGATTATAGTATAGGCCGGTAATAACCCATGCATAGGCACTTGCACGTGGTAGCATGACCGCTATAATGGCCACCACAAGTGCCCCCATGTGCTTCCTCTAAGACAAGGGGAACCTCATCTTTGTTAATGCATCGAAGTAGGGTACCTTCAAAGTTGTGATAGTATAAAATGTCATCGTTAAGTATGGATTTCAAAGCCTTTTTGCATATTTGTAACCACATTCGGGATTTGGTGTCAGTTAGGTAAGTCTAGTATTGTATAAATTGGTGAATGTCAATATATCGAGGGTCCTATGCAAGGTTGCGTGCTTCGACGTAACTAACATGTTGGATGTTTGGACGAGGTGAAGTGACTAGATGTTGACGAATTTTGTATGAGAGAATCTTCATGAGAAACAAAGTGTGATTGAAACTGTGTGGCAGATGTGGCCAAAAGAATCAGCCAAGGCATTATGTTCACGAGGGATAAATTCAATGTTGAATGAAGTGAATTGTGGCATTAATTCTTGAACTAATTCGTAATAAGCTTTTAGGTTTTTGTTACGACATTGGTATGCGCCACTAACCTATCGACACACTAACTGAGAATCCCCCATGGCATGGAGAAAGGAGACACCCCTAGCTAAGGACGCCTATATACTTAATATAATAGCTTGATATCCGCCATGTTGTTGGTGATCTCAAATTCTATTCGATAGGAAAGATGGAAATCCTGACCAGAAGGATCGGTGAGAACACAACCTACCCCAACTCCTTAGAGGCACTTTTCCCTATCGAAGTGTAGCATCCATGTATCCTCATGGATATCAATGGTGACCTCCTCCTCAATGATTGTGGTTATTGGTTTAGTTTTAGGTGGGGGAAGCACTTCAATACTAGCATCGAAGGATTGCGCCTCAAGACCGGATGTGAAGCTATAATAGTAGTATTTTATAGAGATAATAATGTTTATACCCTCAATGAGGAGGATATCCTCATCGGGTAATGCATCATGAATAGGTTGGGAATAGAGATGGGGGTGACCAATTGGTCTGCTATGACTTGGCCTTTTACCGCCTGTTGTGTGATGATACGAAGGTCAAATTCCATAAGGAGGGCCATCCATTTCCCAATATGATCCGTGGGGAGGACAACATGTGAGAAGAAGTGCGCATGAGGATCAATATGGATAGTAACATATGTGGTTACGATACAACATATATTGACGTAATTTTGTACTGCGTAGTATATGGCCAAGAAAGCTCGCTCAATGGATGTGTATCGTGCTTCATAATCTAGTAGGGCTCGACTAACATAGTAGACGACATGCTCCTTGCCTTTTTCATCTTCCTACGATAGCATTGCCCTAACTAACATGGGAGTGGAAGAGGTATATAGTAGCATGGGTTGATCTAGCAAAGGAGTTTGTAATATTGGTAACGAGGATGAGGAGTATTTCATATTGTCGAAATGTCTGTTGATAGTCTTTGGTCTATTCAGGGTTGGTAGATTTTCAAAGTAGGTTATTTATGGCGTGATTACGATAGGTAATCTTAGGGACAAATCGTCGGATAACCCTAAGTTTCCCAAGAAAATTACGTATGTCCGCTATGGAGGATGGTTGTGGCATGTCAAGAATAGCTTTAATATTTTCTGGGTTGGCATCAATACTACGCTTAGATACTAAGAATCCTAGGAGCTTTCCTCATGTCACCCCGAATATGCATTTTTCAAGATTGAGGTGGACCTTGTATTTGTGAAGGCTTCCTAAGGCAATGTCCAAGTCATGAGCGTGATCATTAGTGCGTTGGGATTTGATGAGTAGATCATCGACACAGACTTCAACAACTTTATGTATGAGTTCGTGAAAAATGTGTGCCATAGTGCATTGATTTGTAGCATCGGTGTTTTTGATTTCAAAGGGCATCTTTACGTAATAATAAGTGCCCCATTCCATGGTGAAGGTAGTCTTGTGTTGATCTTAGGAGCAATCTAAATTTGGTTATACCTTGAGAACCCATCCATAAGAGATAACATTTTGTACCCGTCAAGCATTGATGATGGCATTGATGGACGATAATGAGGATTTATCCTTAGGACAACCGAGGTTGAGATTTCTAAAGTCAATGCAAATGCAGATGGCTATGGTATCCTTCTTCCTAACCAAGATGATATTGGACACCCATTTGAAAAGTAGTATGTCATACAAATGAATTTCGTGTCCAAGAGCTTGATGATTTCTTTGTGACATAAATCATTGATTTTGGGAGGGAAATTTCTTATCTTTTGTCGAATGGGTGTGTCTTAGGATAAGTTATAATGTTATGGGAGACAATTTCAGGATCAATGTCAGGCATATCGACATATCCCCATGCAAATACCTCCTTATGTTTTCATAATATTTCTATGTGATGCTCACGTAGGTGAGGAAAGAAATCACCAAGCATGACTACATGCGTGGGATCGTCATCAAGTTGGCATCAAGCCAACATAGCATTGTCATTTGGGTAATTTGGTTACTTCGTCTTGGATACGATCGGTAGTAGAGACATAATCGTCAAGAGCGTAGATTTCTTAGAAGTTTCCCAACTTGTGATGTTTATGAGGGAGTTTATCTCTTCGAGAATATAAGATTTCTAGAATAGCCTTGTCATTGTCGAGGTAGGGAGAGGCCCATAATATTCTACATCGATTTTGAGGCTTGCGTACCACTTACAATCTCTATGTTCTCGAGAGTTGGTATGTCGTACATCTAATACCTTAGCATATAAGGTGACCTCTTTAGGTGTAGGATCAACCATGGCCATGCTAGGAGCACCGGGACCAGTGTTGAGTGTAGAGGTTGGCTCGGAAGTTGTTAAGGGTGGTGGAGTCGTAGTGGGAGCATGATGCAAAACATAACTAGATATTTTCTCGATGACCCAAGGGTATCGAGGAGTGGTGGATTAGCGGGAGTAACATAAGGAAGCCTCTCTTCCTCATCCTCACTTTCACTGGTACCATATATAGGTGGTTCATGCAATATGTGTCAATGGTGTTTGATTCAAGTCGAGAAGACTATATTTGGGCCAAGGCACGTTGATAGTGCAATACTTCCAAGTGCCTAGACTCAACCTGTGAAACGATGTAATCTTCGTCAAAGGAAATTCCTTTTCCTTTAAGGTCAAGCACCTCCTTCTTAGTTGAAACACCCATGTTGGTAAAATATTTGGGTGAAAAGGGAGTGTGATAAAAAAAGAGTTGCATAATTCCTAGTTTGTTGCATTCTAATTGATTGGAGGCCGAGGTATCGCTCGTTGGCTCCTTCGTGTCAGTTTGATGTGGAAACCAATCGCGAGGTAAGAGAACCGAAGGTAACCGATGCACAATTTCATCGGGTAACTTGTTTTTGTTGATCGTATTTTGGAGATCATTTGGATCTTGTTCATCCAAATCTATTAATGTTATTTGTATTTCATACCTAAGGTTAAATAATTTTGGGTAGGGAATGCTCTGGATCTCGGGAGTAGTTGGCATTAGAAAAGGTTCATTAAGAAATGGTATTGGGATATCCCAAGGATTGGGATCAGTATCATGTCTAAAGCATTGGTTGTTATGGATGAATTTAATACATTGGTAGTCGGATGATGTGTCCAGTGTGTATGTGATGCATCCATGGTCGACCCAATAGACATCGATTTTGTACCGTTCCTCCCCTTCACCCCGTGTTCGCTCTCCCTCATCAAGTTTACCCATTCGAATCCATTTTCCCTTCAAATTAAATAAATCTTGTTTCCCATCAAAAATACATGTTCATTAAGCAATCTTAATTGTTTAATTGATTCACTTTTAAATAATTAATCCTTGTTATCTAAACATTCCAAATTTAGTCCTATCATTCAAAAATTATTTAAATCATGAGTCCCACTACTTTTTTATCCTCATCCAACCCTTTAAATCATCTACTCCTTTTATTTAAATCATGAGTCCCACTAATAATTTAAATCATGCAAATAAATCTGTATCACATCCACTATTTCACCCACTAATTCAAATCATGAGCCCACGCAATCACATCATATCCATATCAAACCTAATCATTCAAATCATGTCCCTTAACCAGGGTTATTTTATCCAACCCGATTACTTAGTAACCCACAATCTAACCCCACCTCTAAGCTCTAAATATAGGTCTTCCCCCCTTGTTTAAACAAGTTGGAAATTTTGGGAAATGCTTTTGAAGTTTTAGAAAAAGAAAAATAAGGAAAGAGTGATAGAAAATCTCGACATTGTAGCCTCTTGTTTGTCATAACATCCTCATAGTGCCCTTGTAATGCCATTGGAATCCCCACAGTACCCTTCTCATGCTTTGGTGGTTCACTTATCTTGGTTCACGTTGCATTTTCTTGGATTAGATTAATAGCTCATCTACACGCTAACATTTTTAGGTTTTTCATTTATCAGCTTGCACGTTATCCATTTATCTTGCATTTCTATTTATTTTTTTATCACACACGAGGGGTTGCAACCACCGAGAAAGTGAACACTTCTCAAATCCGCTTCGTCACAGCAGAAGTGCCCAACATTAAATATCTAAGCAAATTTCTTTAGTGTCTTTGAGTTACACACTGAGATCGCAACAAGGAGCTCATCATCCACTTTGCGCCGTATCATTTATCATCATCTCCCAAGGTACTAAAGCCCTTGCATATTCGAGGTTGATTGGTATTCTTTGATTTCTAGCATACTAATATGGACAGGAAGGAGAAAACCTGATCAACATTCTGACACCCCTGGTGGAACCAGACCCAAGATCTGGTTGTTTCATTTGTTACTTTACTCGTCTTGTCTAGGTGTCGTAAGTATAACGCTTATCCGGATTCATAATTCTTATCAATTTTAATAGCTTTTGCGGGTGTTTGATTTTTCGACTCACTTACAGGGTGCTAGTGTGCTCTCCATCGATTCGGTATGTCACTTGCATTTCTTAGTTTATATCCTATGTCAGGTAAGTGATTTTCTTGTTTTCAACCGGTTTGTTATTCAATGATTTATAATTGGTATACATTTTTATTGTTATTATAATTAAAAATTAAAAAAATTAAATACAAATAAAACAAAACAAAAATTACTTTAAACTCCACTTGCATGGGAAACAAATCCGGAAAATAATCTTATTGTTTGGCTTTTGTTCTCCATTTTAGCTTTACAATCAATATATATTTTGCTTGTCAATAAACCATGCTTTTCGACCTTTGTTTACACTAAACTATATATATAGAGAGAGATTAAGTTTCATTGTATATCAATCTTACTTTTCAAAATATACGAATCTATATTTATTTATTTAAATCAACAAAAAAAATTCACTCTCATCCTCATCTCCCCTCAGCGCCGAGCTATCCCGATCAACCCGTTCCCACCTCCTTCGGCTCGTCCCACACAGCTCCCTTTCCTCCTCTCGAGCTATCTCCAACATCCCCAAGCTACCACCCATAACTCGACTACACCCACCTCACACACGGCTCGGCTCTGCCCCGAGTCCCTCTCTCCCAACCACTTCTTCCGCGAGCTCCCGCCTATTTTCCCACTCCACCACGTAGGTACCCAACTGATTACCTCGACCATCTCCCAACCGAGCTCCCTTCCACCTAACTCACTACAACCCATCTACACGCTGACTCCCATCCATCCAGCTCGACTCCCTCCTCCAATCCACGTGTCTCCAACTCCCAACTCGCTACTACCCACACCCAACTTGAGCTCCCTCTCCTGAGCTCACATCTCCCTCTCCCACGTCAACACCTCACCCGGCCACCTGAGTCCACACAACTCCTATGTTATTTGACTACTCCTCATTCAACGGCGGAGGCCATATCCCACTCGCAAAGAATACCCCAATCAGTGTACAGGTGTCCAAATTCCCTTTCTTTATTGTCAACCAAGATGCTGTAAGATTCATCTGGTCCTATAACGAAAGTGTAAACATGAGTAAGCTTATCTGTCTCACAGGCGAGTTCTTTCTTGATAAGACAATTCTTGCATGAAGCTTCTTTGTCTGTGTGCGACAAATGTCAGGACCAAACATTACACTGTATTGAGTATCTTTGTCGAACTTCTTCTAGTTAACGTGACTGCTAAGAAGCTTCATATACCCCTACCACATTCTATATCTTGCTCAAATTTTATTGAATACTACAGAACCAAAGTCCTATATTTGTTGATAAATTCTACGATATCTTTTATCCCCCATAAAATCAATTAAAATAACACAAAGAGCGGCATACCACATAACTCCAAATAGACTGTTATAGTTAACTTTCCGCTAAGCAATATCCGCTGCCAATTATTTAAATAATAAAGACCACCACTCAGTAATTAATATGGGATCAAATCCCTCTTTACATAAAGTGTCAGCGCATTAAGAAAGTGTGGGGTCGACCTGTGGTCGGTTGAGTAAACTCTTAATGGCCTAGCTGATCGATACACGGTGATGAAAACAATCTAAAGAGGCGTCGCGTTATATTTGATGACAAAAGCGGATTGTTTGATTTCATTTCGACTCGACTAATGCATTTCCGGGTTTACTTAATAGTTCATAGGTTTTTTTTAAGTTTATTATTTACCTTATCATTTATAGTTCTTTTCGTTGTTTATCATTTCGAATCTATTAAGACATTCCATAGTTTGTAATTTATTAGTTTATCTCTTAGTTTCTCATCTACCAATTAGTTTTCATATCTTAGTTACTCTACGTGCATAACAATAGATAGATTATGTTAGGGTAAATATAATTCACACTTCAATTATGCATTGTATTAGGACATTATTATTTGATTAATTATTGTTATATGGTTTGTTAACCATATTTTTCATATTATCTCATAGGTTATATTGTTACATAGTTGTAACAATTATCTGTTTGATTTATTCTACTTCTCGGATGTTCTTTTGGAAGCTTATGTAATCTGGTTTATTGTTGCACCTGTGCAACATCATTATTTGTTTGTATATTGTTGTCCAATATGTATAAATATTGCAACACCTTTTTGTACATTGATTTTGATAATTTGATAAAATATCACAAGGTTTCGTCACTATTCTACATTTGGTACAAGAGTTGGTTGAAACTCCTAATAAGGTTGGAGAAAGGTTGCAAAGCAAGGAAATGTTTTGGAGAAGACAATTGCATCATCAAAGAGCTTGTCTTGCCTCCATGCTTCCCTGAGATACTCTGCGGCCCCACAACCTCTCGTGTGATATCGAGGTAAATGTAAAGCAATTTTTACGCCTTGGTGCCCTCTGCACTAGGAAAAATTTGCTTCGGAGCTAAGCGCTCACAAAATTAAAAAAATCCCCATTAGGGGTTTTTTCTAAATTAAATATAGTTGTATTTTTCCTTTAAAAATTTAGAAGCCTATTGCATTACAAGATCATCGTATTCCCATCAAGTTGTTTGAGAAGGATCTACACACCCCACACGAGTTGGAGCCAAGCTACGTGCATATGAATCCACATTGAGCCCTTTCACATTGGCGAGCCCTTCTTTGTCTTTGCATTGGGAAACATTTGATCGAGTCGGATTATCAACATAGCATTTGAGCAATGCTTAGATTCCATTGATTGTGTAAAGGATGAGTTTCTCCAAAGTCGGCTGAGCTCTTGGAGAGTCAAAGGACTCCACCAGTCGTATTTCTCTCCTCCACACCGAGTTCATGATTGGCGTCCATTGCTCAAAATCAAGCCCGATCTACACATTGGAGTTGCATCGTTTTACATCGAACAATCTTTCAAAACAGAGAAACAAACCAAGTTGCTCTTCTTCCTCTAGAGCTAAGTTTGAAGCTCCCCCACCTAACGGATCGAGCCTCAGCGACCTGCTGCCAACAATGAAGCCAGATTTTTGCATGGTCGATTGGTGTTCTAAAGAGAGTTAGAGTCGATGAAAGCGACCTTTAACATGCGACCCCTGTCTCCTCATAAATCGTGTCATTCTCAAACGAGACCTACACATTAAAAAAAAACAAAAATCAAATACAAACACAAAAATAGTGGAGGGATCGTTTGTAAAACGGTGAAAGATAAACAAAAATGGCTTAGACAAATAATAAAAACAAAAATGATGGCCAAATTTTGTGAAAAGAAGAGGTAAAGGACTAAGGATCCACTATGAGCGGAAAACCTAAACCGCCGGCCGAAACACAAGTGCCACGTGGATCCTCCAACCAGGTCGATTTCAAAAAAAAGGTTAGTACATCCTTGTTTAAATTAAATAAACATTTGTTCATTTCATTACACATGTGCAATAAGCGCTATAGTGGATAGTTGGAGAGTGTTGGGTGTGGGAGGTTTGGGGTTCGACCCCCATCCCCAACTCACTTTTTACAAACAATTGACATTTAGTGGCAAATTTGGCAAAACTGCCAACTTTGGAGGTAAAAATAGCGGAAAAACCTCCTCCTAGTGATAATTAAAGCCACCACTAAATTTTTAGCAGAGAAAACCCTACAAAGGGTCAAAAAAAAATTCTCCAAAATTGCTCAATTTTTGATTTTGGAATTTTTTTTCCAAAGGAGGGGTAGCTAAAAACATATTTTGAGCCAATTTTTTATGGTTTTTGCTCACAAAGCCGTATTGGGCTCTGAGTCCATCAGGCTCTAAAAAACAAAAAAAAATTACCTGCCATTCAATTTTTCAAAATTTTTGAATGTAATTATATGCTTCAGTATATTGTACTAATTTATAGGTTGCCATAGTCAACTGCAAACATTGTAACTACTCAAAAACTAGCAGAGAATTGTAATAAAAAATAGTGAAATTTGGTTCTAAAAACACTCACGAGATCCTAGATCTCATTCGCAGTGTTCGGTATATATATAGTCCTCTCGGTAAGCGCTTACAGGTAAATCCGTCGTGACTATTACTGCACTTAACACCAAATATAGCTGCAACAACGTCATCTGGGCATAAACCCTTTAAATCGACGAGGAGTAATAAGGACACAAGCACACACTATGAGCCCTCCCACCCGTTTGTGAACGATTCCACATGACATAAATCCAGTGAAAATTATCCGAGTATATAGCAAAGTTACGCATGCGTATGAGGATATTTCTTTGAGTCGGTGTCAATAATCGCATAGACCATTTTTGTATTGTTTTGGTTCCATGTATTGAATTCTTTCACGTACATGTTAACGTCTCTTTCACATATCGTTGGGTATATCAAAAGGCGAGAATCTTCCACGTATCGACGGGTATATCGGAAGGGTGCGTATATATAAAGGTTCAATATATCGGATGATGGTATATCGATTGGGAGACCTTATACGTAGAGTGATAAGAGCCTAACCTATCGGTGAATTCTACAAAATGGGAACCAATGCCCCCAAATTCTTTCTTCAGATTCACAACTATTCGGAGGAAACAACTATGTTGCATGGAAGACTAAAATCAAGACACATCTTGAGTTTGAAGAGATCGACATTGCAGAATGGTACTCTAACCAAATCAACTACTGATACAACACAACAACGAAAGTTTGATAGATCGGATCAGAAAGCCAAGCTCATCATCTTGTTTGGAGTGTTCGATGATGTGCAACCCCACATTCGAGATGCCAAACAACCAAAGAAGTGTGGGATAAGTTGAGCACGGTGTACGAGGCCAAAAACAAGAATGTCATACTAAATTTGTAGAGTCAGTTACACACACTGAAGTTTAAGAAAAATGAAAAATAGAAGCTTTCTTGAGAAGAGTTACAAAGTTGAGGGCTTCACTTCTAGCCCTAGGAGAGGAGGTCATTGATGACGCTCTCATTCCAATTGTTCTGAGAGCCCTCCCTTATTCATACTACATTTTTGTGACAACCCTAAACTTGTCAGATACGATAGTTAGTTTTGACAAATTGGTAAATCTACTGCAACAAGAGGAAGCCTTGTATAATAAGGATGATGAAGAGGAGCGGAGCACTTTCTTCTCATCAAAAATGGAAAGGAAAAGGAAAAGGCAAACCTAATTCCTATCAAAAGTCCCAATATCAGAATCAAAATCAACAAGGGGATAAACAACAAAAGAAGAAATGTCCAATCTACAAAAGAGGACATGAATTGAAAGATGGTATAATACTTATAAGAAAGGTTCATCAAGAAAATCTAGGCCTCAACACCAACAATCTCACAAGGGACATTCAAACTACAATCAAGGAAAAAGGGGAACTGGAAAAGAAGACCCCATTAACAAGGCAATATTGTTAAGCAAGAAGAACATTAAGATAATGAAGACTACTTGTACACTGCTCGATCAAGTGAACCCTCCACATCATCTAGTGATGTCTGGTATGTTGATTCAGGAGCCACTCGACACATGACCAACCATAGATACTGGTTTACTTCAATGAGGGACACACCTTCAAAAAAACCATGTTTGTTAGGTGATGATTCTTCATACATAGTTCAGGGGATTGGGAACATTTCTTTACCTCTTGGTTCACGTAATTGTAGATTGTCAGATGTTCTATATGTCCCTGGGTTGACTAAAAATTTGTTAGTCATCAACTCCTTGATCATAACCTAAAAATTGACTTTGATAGTCATTTTGACAAGAAATTGTGTCTAATTCGAGACAAATCATGAGGCTCGAAAATAGTTGCAAAATCCTCCAATGTGGGACGCATGTTCCAGCTTGATTTTGTTCACAGAGATGATCAGAACTTATGGCTAAGAACTCTACCTATGCATAGTTGTGGCATCAGAGACTTGGTCATATAAGTTTCAAGTATCTCGAGACACTTCTCCACGCAATATGGTAAATGGTTTACCATCTCTCCAAAAGGATACAGAAAAGTGTCCTCACTGCCAAGAAGGAAAACAACACAGAGCTTCATTCTAGAAGAGTATTTTTGAGCTCATGGTAAGCTTGACCTGGTTCATACCAATATTTTTGGTCCAATGCAACCGAGTCATTCTAGATTTCAGTACTTCATGCTTTTTGTTGATGACTATTCAAGAAAAATGTGGATTTTTTGTCTTCGCACGAAAAGTGAAGCTTTTGAAACCTTCAAGAAGTTCAAAGTGGCTGTTGAGAACCAAATTGGTCGTCGCATCAAAACTCTCCACTCAGATCGATGGGGGGAATTCACCAAATGTGATGAGTTCAAAGACTACCTACAAGCTCATGAGGATTCATTAACAAATGCCTCCTCCATACACCCACAACAAAATGGTGTTGTTGAGAGAATAAATCGTACTATCATGGAAATGGTGTGATGTATGATCGATGACTTTGGACTAGCAAAGACATTCTAGGAAGAAGTAGAAAAGAAAATAATGTATTTGTTTAACAAATTTCCCACAATTGCTCTTGATGGAGTAACACCACATGAAGCATGGTCAAAGCGGAAACCATATGTTTGCACACCTCAGAGTATTTGGGTGCAAAGCAAGTATGCACATACCCAAGCAAGAAAAGAAAGAAATTGGATATGAAATCACAACTCATCTTCATTGGGTACAGTGAAGAGAATCTTGGGTACATATTGATGGATCCGAAGACCAGGAGAGTCTACACCATAGAGATGTTGAGTTCTTTGAGAAGAAGGAAGTAGAGTCTCCTCCTCCAGACTCACCTGATGTAGATTCTTCACCAATTATAAAAACTGAAGCTGATGTTCCCGCAGATGATGAAAGTTGATGATGGGGATGATGATGATGATCGATAGAACCATGACCCAGGAATAGCTTCAAACATATGCCCAAGTGGTATAATAGCATGTTACGAGATGCAAGAATGGATTCACCACCGGATACATCTACCCTGGACCATGGACTCGCAATAAAGCAAGAGAAGAAGTGAACTTTGCTTTGATGAGTAGAGTTATTAAATCTGATGAGCCCTCTACAGTCCAGGAATCCCTACATTCAAAAGCTTGGAAAGATGCCATGGATGTTGAATACAACTCAGTGATGAAAAACAACACTTGGCAACTTGTTAATCTTCCACCAGGAAGAAACCCATTGGATGCAGATGGATATTCAAAACAAAGTACAAAGTAGATGGGACAATAGACAAGTACAAAGTGAGACTAGTAGCAAAGGGGTATGCACAAAAAGAAGGCATTGACTATGAGGAGACATTTTCTCCCACAACTAAGATCAAAATGATCAGGATGATCTTTGCTCTAGCTGCATAGTTTGGTTAGAAATTCCATCAGATGGACATAAAAATTTCCTTCTGAACGAAGATTTACAAGAAGAAGTCTACATGACTCAACCTGAGGGATATGTTGTACTGGTTAAAAAGAAAAGATATGTAGACTCAGGAAATCTCTATATGGCCTCAAACAGCACCCCGAGCATGGTACATCAAAATTGATGAGCATCTCGTACAACATGGATTTGTTATAAATCCATACAATCCCAATCTCTACCTCAAAAAGCAAGAGGGGGAGATTGTGATTATCGTTGTCTATGTCGACAATCTAGTCATCATTGGAAGTTCAGTGAGGATGATCGATGCAACGAAGAAAGATCTTAATTGATCGTTCGACATGACAGATCTCGGGTTGATGCATTATTGTATTGGATTGGAAGTACAACAAAAAGAGCATCACATCTTTGTTCTCAGTTGAAATATACCAAGAAAACACTCGAGAAATTCAGGATGATGGATTGCACACCTATTGTTACACCTATGAAGAATAGATTGCAGTTATCTCGTTCAGATCCATCTCTTGCGGTAAATGCCACTCTCTATCGACAATTGATTAGAGTCTCATTTACCTAACCTACACTAGACAGATATCAACTTTGTAGTGAGCTATCTATCCAGGTTCATGCAGGAACCCAAAGTTTGTCATTGGAAAGTAAAAGGTGCATCTTGAGATATCTCAAGGAATAGTGGATCTTGGTCTAGAATACAAGAAGAACGATAACTTCTTCTTGTCAAGATATTTAGATTCAGATCATGTAGGAAACATTGATGACAAAAATCCACTTTAGGGTTTGTGTTCTTTATGGGATCTGGACCAATATCACGGGAAGCAAGAAACAACACTTTTTTCGCTCTTCCACAAAATCCAAGTATCATTCTATAGGTGAAGCTATCTGTGAAGCGATATGGCTATGTCGCATACTCGAAGGACTTGGAATACCACATGACAAACCGACCACCATATATGTAGACAATGAAAGTGTTCTCAAATGTGTTTCACGTAATTCAATTTTTCATGAAAGAACAAAGCACATTGAGGTACATGTACATTTCATATGCGATCATGTCTTGAAGCACAATATACAACTTCAATTTTGTCAATATCTAACAACGAGCATATATCTTCACAAAGTCACTTGCACGTGACAAGTTCGAGTTGTTCAAAGAGTTCCTCTCCTCATCCCTTGAGACAATGCAAATTAAGGGGGGAATGTTAGGGTAAATATAATTCACATTTTAATTATGCATTGTATTAGGATATTATTATTTGATTAATTATTGTTATATGGTTTGTTAACCATATTTGTCATATTATCTCATAGGTTATATTGTTACATAGTTGTAACAATTATCTGTTTGATTTATTGACTTCTTCCGGATGTTCTTTTGGAAGCTTATGTAATCTGGTTTATTGTTGCACCTATGCAACATCATTTCTTTGTTTGTATATTGATGTCCAATATGTATAAATATTGTAGCACCTCTTTTGTAAATTGATTTTGATAATTAATAAAATATCACAGGCTTATGTCCCCGATCTCTGATTACAATTTTTCTTAATCATTCGATCAATTGAATTTTATTTCAATACGTTCACCCTTCACCAATACGTCACACACTACAAAATGACCAATTGCCTCATTTACGAATTATTTGCTTTTAGTCTCCAACGTTTGGGTTCACTTTTGTCTTCTTAGATATTTTCTATTTCGTTAGATCATAGTGTATTATTCCCTCTCATTAGTGTTCTTTCCATTAGTTTATAGAAATTTATATTGTCACTCATTTCATTAGTAATTTAGCATTTCTATTAATTTGACTCCGTCTATGTAGTCTAAATTATTTTATTTGTCTATGTTCGTCTCGCATTTATGTGGCCTCCAATTTATACAATCGATCCCTCCTTAGTTTATCATTTGTATAGTTTCCTATCATTGGAGTTAATTCATTCACTTTAATGTTCACTTTCGTAGCTTTCTCACCTTACGATTGATCAGTCATTATTTCATATCAATTAACCCATTTTCTTTCTTTATATTATTTTTTTAGTCTATCGCTTAGCTTGCGTCACTTATTCACTCTAATTAAAAAGGAACGTTGGTGATTTTTTTTTAATTAATTAATTAAGTTTAATTATTTTTATTTTTCTACGTACAACATCTATATCATTTTTCTTGACCATGTCAACTAATCATCTTATTTTCTTTTGCAGGTGAAGTCTACGAACTTGTGACCCCTAAATTACGTTGTCAAAGATCAATTGCTAAACCAAAACACACTACAAGTCTCCTCTCACCAACCCCATCCGCGATCGTGAATCGTACAATTTTAGGGTCCTCAAACATTCTTAGTCACCGATTACCGCCTTCAAACACCGTTCACCCAGATAAGAAGAAAAGCGCTTTCTAGGATTGCTTGGAGCCTACACTTTGCTTGCCTCAACTTGTTGTCAGATAAAAAGGAAAAGTGTTATACAAGTATTCCTCATTTTCTCTATTTGCTCCTTTTGCATCGCAACTCCCCTTTCCTTTTCATGTGTCCTCATCAAACATAACATTTGGATTTGGGTTAACAAAGAACTTTCATTTCTCATCTTGATTGCATCATGAGTTTAAATAGGAGTGTAACTCTTTGCATCTCACGTTATCACACACTACACCGAAACTACACAAATTAATCAACACACCGAAACATTCCTCTCACCTAGTTCTTTGATTAAGATTTGACCACCCAACATGAAACTATTTTAGACATTTACCACCAAAACTTACCTGAAACCAAACATAGTTTTTCTTTCTTCTAAGTCCTCTTACAAGCATATTCGTTTTCTTCTCACACATGTTCTTAATTAATAAAAGAAAAAAAAACTTAAAATGCACTGCTTGATTTTTCTAGATAAAATTTGTTTCATGTTCGTAATTACTTGTTTAGTCGTTAAGAAAATGGAACACAACCTCATTTCAAATAGTTCTTCATCCCAACGAACATCCACCTCAACAATTGCATCATCGGTGCCTTTGACTACCTCTTTCATGGACCCCTATCCCTCGTCAACATTTCTCACCAAGTACCCCTCGGTCACACTTCAAATTGAGACCATCACTTTATCCCATCTAGGCCAGCCACCCCACCCTCTCGTTAAATCGGAGCCTTTTGTTTTTCCGTCACCCCTCGTGGTGATGTAGAATTTCAACAATCGCTTAATGTCAATCCGGTGGCTCTCCAAGGTTATCTTCTTAGAAAACCAACTCACATCCCATTAGATGGTCCACCACTTCAATAAGTCTACCTCTATCAAAATGATCCCCAAAATACTCAATTGACAGTGAATGAACTCTCTACAACTCATCTTTCTTCTTCTTCTACTAATCCCTCGTCCTATCACACTACTCGGGTAATTGCCCCTATTCCTTATAATCTCCCACCAATCAATACAACCATCGACACTACACTTCCTCTTACTTCGTTGACTACTATAGCCACTAGTCTCCCAAATCAATATGCCCCAACGTCATCAGGACAATATGATCTCCTTACATCCAATATGCCTATGAATGTTTCTTAATCTCCTTTTAATTATCCAAGAACTAATCGCTTTTAACAACGGAGTTCACCGTCACGCCGCTACTCAATATTTGCCACAACAACCCACACAATCTCAACAATTGTACCATGCACCCATCTCTCAACAACTCTTCCAACAATCATCCTTCTAACCACAGTCCACAATTTATACTCATCCCCAACAAATTCCTCAAACACCTACACACCTGCAGTTCATTAGAAAACTTATCCAACTATTTCTTATACACAACCACCACCCTTTTTCTCTCAACAAACTCTCCCAATGATCACATGCAGGCCTTAGCAAATCGGCTAGCCAATCTTGAGGCTTCCACTTTGGGATCTAAAATCTCATTGTCATATGAAAAAATATAAAACAAGCCTATTCATCCATCTATACTCATTGAACCATATCACTCTACACTAGGAATTGTCAAAGTTTTCAAATTTAATAGTAAAGAGGAACCACATCAACATCTCTAAGCATTCAAACATGCATGTTATCTCATCGCGCATGACCAGGATTTGATGTTCCGTACCTTCCCCATGTCCTTGGCTAGTCCTTCCCTGGATTGGTATAACAATATCCTTCAATACTCTATATTTTCCTTTTCACAACTCACACAACTATTCTTAGAACACTTCTCAATTAATATTGCACGCAAAGTAACCATTAATGATATCCATAACATCGAGCAGGTTCGAGGAAGAATCCATCACGGATTTCATCGCACTGATGGCATATCACCATAAATCAGTTATCTTTCCCTCTTCCACAAACCGATCTTATCGAACTCTTCGTGCAGTCCTGTGCGAAGCATATTTCCTCTACTTTACAAATTCAATCATTTCAAACTTTTGAGGAAGCCTTTACAAATGATAAGTCAAAAACAATGGTCGACATTTTCATTGTTAAATCATACCCTACGTCTACACCTACTACATTGGCTAGACAACAAATGATTCACACGACCAATGCCCAACTATAATCCTCTTGGGAGTCATATAACACGATATTTGACAAACTAATGGTAGTGAACTAGATCACACTACCGCATATCCGATTAGTTGATGAGTCTAGGCCAAAACCCGCATGGTATCGTAAGGGCCACTACTCGTAAATATCACCAGAGTCCGAGGACACGGCATGAGAGATGTTGAAATTTCAAAGAGCTAGTCAAAGACTCATCAATCAAGTGTGATCTTCAAGTAGAAAATCCAAACGCATCACCTAATCAACCACTGAACATATTTAAACAACCTTTCCCAAATCATACACCAACAAGCCAAGCCACTACTTCTACTGCAACCAAAGAACTCAACGCTCATACTATAAATACTCTTAACACCATTGATCAAGAACCAATCCCATCTACAAATTCCTCCCCTTCACCATCAGTCACATCTATTCCCTTTGATGTTATTCCCACATCTATCATGCCAACATTTGTTTCGACATCCACCCCGCATCCACAACTACTAAGCACCCCACTTTCAAATATATCATTTATACCCCTAGAGACATCCATGAAGCAACCATTCCAACCTATCTCCACATCTGGTGTTGGTCCCTCATCAACTCCCTTACCTATCATATCCACCTTAGCATCTACTTCATCCATTCCAGTAGGCTTGAACACATCGCCTATGTCCATTCCTCTCTTGCTCATTATACCATCCTTGGAGCCTAGGCTAGTTACTCCTATTCTTTTACCCACGTCAACCACTGTAACCACATCCACACCACCTTCCTTCTTCACACCAATTTCATCATTTGAAGAGTTTGTAAAAGTGTTTCAACTGGAAATGACTTTAGATATTCCCTCTATCTCATCAACACAATCTAATCAACTTTCACCTCCCATAGAGTACTTTAGACAGATGTTGCTTCCTGAGCCAACCATAACGTCACCATCTGATCTTCCAGTTAAGGTTGTCGCCACACCTACCAAAGGTTCATCTTCACATATGAAATCTATAATCCCTTCAAAAATTAAATCCTGTAAATCATTTGTTTAGGACCACGAACATTTCAATCCACCAATCCGAAACCATTCAATACTAAAACACCAACCAACATCAAAACTGAACTTAAGTCACCAAAGCATCAATATACTCAGGATTTTCCCCAAACATCCAAGATAGCTCACAAGGCATCTTCTAGCACATTAGTTGGATCATATATGGAAATCTTCCAACACTTATTACAAACTTCTGCGATCATGCTTCCTCCCATTAGACATTTTGATCCTTATAGTAGGAAACCTCCATGGTTCAATCCCAATTGCATTTGCACCTATCATCATGCTCAAGCCACGACATTGAGCATTGTAGGGCCTTTCAAACCATCATCCATGACCTTATTGAGGAAGATGATTTCCTCATTCAGGGGGAACATCCTTCCCCATCCACAACCAATACAACTCATATTTCTACATCCCCATCCATCAGGTTTCCTAAGACTCCCCCATCCACATCTATTCTGCCTTTACCTATCATGCCATCTATAGATTCTATCCCAGTTCCTCTTTCCACACTTCTACCCACGCCAATCACATCAACTATTGTGATCGTGACCACATCATCCTCTCCTTCCACATCATTTGAAGAATATTGGAAAGCACTTCAACTTGCAGCAACTTCAAATGCTCCTCTTATCTCATCTATAGATACTTCCACATCAAACCAACCTTCGTCAGACATCATCATGAAAACACTAATCCTTCCACCCGTATCAACTATGAAACAACCTTTAGACCCTCCAATTGAAATCATTGTCATCCCTTCTAAGAATGCTCCTTCACAATCCAAATCCAAGAACCTTGGTACACTTTCACAACGATCTCTTGTGCATCCCCAAAATAAGATAGACATTCCTCCAACAAATACCAAATCTACATCATCTATTTTGGGGAAACATCAATCTATTATAGGGCCACCTTCTCATCTAAGGCATCACAATCACTCCACCAACCAAAATCAAAACCATCCAACATTCCTTTGAGATCCGAATCTTCCTCTAAATCTTCAAGTGTCACTAAAATGGAATCAAAACTATGGAATGACATGACTCAATCCTCTAAGACAACTCAGACAACCACATCCCAAGCATTTGCATCCAAATCCAAGTCTAAAGATTCCAAAGAAAATACATATACTAACGTATCAATTGAATCTTATATGGAAGCCCTTCAACACTTATTACAAATTTCCACCATCACACTTCCACTTGTTAAGGCATTTGACCCAAATAGTAAGAAGTTGTCGTGGTTTGATTCCCACCTCATTTGTGCCTACCATCGTACCCGGTCATGACACTGAATGTTGTAAGGCCCTTCAGACTGTCATCCATGATCTCATTGAAAGAGACAACCTTTTCGAGGATTGTCCCTCTACCATTTTATCTACAATTAACTCCACATCTATCGAAGTCTCTAAGTCCCCTCCTCATCCTCCATTAACATCTCTCCTTCGCATATTATTCCTCATACAGAGGGTCCTCCCTTATTCATCAACATTGTTTTCCTATGATCCCCAACTCATCTACCTAATCCAAATCTAAAGTTATCATCGATATTTAAACTCTTTCGACATCCATTAACTTATACACATCTAATTCATCCACAGGTGATATCATCTCTTTTATTGGGGGATTAGCCTCCCTCGTCCTTGAGCATATCATCCACATTAACTATCTAAACAAACCCTCGACGTGGGGGACTTGATCCTTGACATTGTTTTATTTACCTCACCTAGTCTAAATTAATCTTGTCTAACTCTTCATCTCATTTTAAGTTTACTTATTCATCAACATTGTTTTCCTATGATCCCAACTCATCTACGATCAAATATAAAGTTATCATCGATATCTAGACTCTTTCGACATCCATTAACTTATCCATATCTAATTCATCCATGGTGATATAATCTCTTTTATTGGGGGATTAGCCTCCCCTCGTCCTTGAGCATATCATCCATATTAATTATCTAAACAAACCCCTTGACGTGGGGGGACTTCAATCCTTGACATTGTTTTATTTACCTCACCTAGTCTAAATTAATCTTGTGGCCATATTCGTATCTCCCTTAAGGGACCATTTATTTTCATCTTAAGTCCACTATTGTGGCCATGTTTGTCCTTCCGTTGAGGGACCATATTTCCATCCTTTTCATCAAAGTCCACCTTTGTGGCCATACTCGTGCCTCCTTTGAGGCACCATATCTCCATCTTTTTTATCCAAAGTCCACCATTGTGGCCATGTTTTTCCTTCCATTAAGGGGCCATTTTTATTTTTTTCATTAAAGTCCACCTTTGTGGCCATGTTTGTGTCTCTCTTGGGGGCACCATATTTTCATCATAAGCCCACCTTTGTGGCCATTTTTCATCTCACTGGGATGCATATCTTTTTCTCACTTATTCACTTTTGAAAGATAAGCACATAGGTTCCATCTTATCTGTCTCGCGACGTCTTATCTAATATTTCACTCTCATCCTAAACCCACCATTGTGGTCATTTTATTCCCTCCTTTAGAGGGGAATCATTCCATCTTATCTGAAATCCATAGTTGTGTTCATAATTGCCCCTCCTTTGATGGACCATCGACTCGTCTGTAGCGACACATATTTTCACTTCCTTAAAAGGGTAGCGCATAGTTTTTACATTCGCTCATCTATCTTATTTGTATCACATCCTATCGAGCTCTTATCTTATCTTGAATGCGACGTTAATCAAGGAGCCAACGAGGATAGTTTTCTCCCAATGGATTTGTATACATTATCATGCATAAGTATGGGTCAGGGACACCTACCATTTGGCTTCCCTTGATGGTAAACTAGAAACTAAACCTCTTAATGCATTGCACTTACGACCATTATATTGTTAGCACATGTACCCATGAGCAGAAAATCATATCTTTAGATCATTCTGCATCATTATCCCCTTCCATCTATCATGGTAATGATATGAGCGTGTGGTTACCGTCATTGCTTTGATACGACTTTAAATATGAGTACTATCGACACTAAAATTTTCCTCAAGTAATTTCTATTTCATTAATGTATGTATTAGAATAGGATGTTGTTAATATAATTAGTAGTAGCGTCCAGATGAAGATAATTGGCTATTTGCAAGATGACGCCGCCAATAATATATATATAGTCATGCAATAGTCAAAAGTACAATATGAATGTTGTGGTAAAAAGTAAATAGTTGTAAGTAAGTGGTCCAAATAATGTTAAAATGTCAAAGTTGGGGTAAGTAGAGAAGTAGGGTCTACATGATTAGGAATTAGAAATATTATATTGGTAATAAGGACAAGGAGTGAGGTCATAAATATTGTGTATTTTATTTGTAAAATGTCTAAAAATGTGGAACCCATGTGAAATGATAAGGTTTATCTTATCTTAAAAGATAAGCTTACATACATGTACTGAGATAAGAGTTAAGGTATGGAATATGATTTGAGTGGATTTCTTATCATATCTTACAGATAAGATGGATAAGCTGGAAGTTCTATAAATAAAGAGGCCACCCCTCATTTAGCATAGAAGGAAGTAGTGAGAAATATTGATGAGTAAGTGTGTAAAGGAAGCCATCGGTTTAAAGGTGTGTTGAAGAAGCCATTAAGAGGTGTAATTGTGAAGTTTCTCCCATAGTATTTGTGGAATGCAAGTGAAATCAATAACACTTGAAGTACCTCATGGGTGAGATTGTAACAATTTCATGCTAATATTATAATTTACTACGATATTTCATATTTATCATCATTCATTTTTATCATAGTCTATGGTATTCTTGTGTTATGTTTGTTGTTGTGTTTCAGATTACATCCACAAACTAAAAGGTGTGCATTAGTAAATAATCATAGCACGAGGAGTTCCCGATGTAGAATTATCATAGTGTCGATTGGTGATGACAATTACCACGACTTTGCTCATAAGCATATTCATTATGGATATGTTCTCTCATTTTGTGAGGAATCCATTCATCTTTCTCCTATTCGGTCATGTGAAGGGTCCATGGGTGTCTCTTGTACACATTCATTATCTCCTCTAAAGTGGTATGTTTAGCTATTCAGCTCTCACGCATGTAAAGTTAAAATCATGGATGCAAAAATAAAAATCAAAGCTCTAAAAAAAACCGATCCTCGAAGGACAATTGTTCATTAAAATCATATCATAAAAATACACTAATCCCTCAAAGGACATCTATCATGCATATCTTATCCCACCATCTAAAAGTAAACATCAAGAATCCTAAAGTAAAAAAAAAGTAGACCATACCCTTGAAGGATGGCTACTCTATTATATCATGGCAGTAAAGGCTTCCGCATTGATTAGACCTTTCTATATATCATATCATTATAAGAAAGCTTCCTGCATTGATCAACTTTCTCATATACATTACAAACTTCCTGCATTGATCAATTTGCATCTTCCCCCTTCCCAGATCTGGGGCATAGTCCTAGGAACAACCACCCATGGAGATCCTCTTCTTGCGTCTACAAGTTACATGCTCAAACCCCTTGTTGTGACAACATTACATTTATAAGGATCGCATCCATGTTTCTCTCGTGATCTTTTGGTATAACTAAGCTATCGTTGGTTATGTACTAACATGTATATTGGTTGCGAAGAGCAATGCCTTGAGTGGTACCCTTACTTTTTACCTCCCGTCAGGTTCGAATCATGGTTTTCTTACATGCCTTGTTATGATCACGTGTCATTTATTTCATCAAGGTCACCTTTTATCAAAATCGCATTCTTCCATATCTACCTTTAAGGATGGCATATCTTCTGATCATCCCTAATTCCATGAATTCTAGTTATAATATCTATGATTGCTCTCACTAATACATTTTTGGTTTGGGAATTCTACTTGATCCTCATTTGATTTGTGAATCCTACTCTAGAATATCTCTCAAGTAGCATTTGTTATCTGCAATGACTCCTAATCCCCCATCATGGTCATCATGTATTTGGTCCATTCATCATCGCCGCTTAATTTCTACTCATCCATTTTCAGCTTGACGATCTTACTTAATCACCCCTTCTGCGCAGGCATCTTGGTTGAAATATATCCCTTTCCTAAGATCATGCCGTTGTAGAAACTCCTTCACCATTTCCCATTCCATCAAATGACAATCACCACTACAAATGTCTTTCCACTCCATCTCTTCCGCTTGATGCTCTTGCGTCATCACTCTCACAACATGGGCATCCCAATTAAGGATTCCCCTCACACTCTCCATCCTACACCGCATATATTCCTCCATCCATTTATGTTACACTCCTTTGTTTCCTTCTTTCCTTATTATCACCCCCTCCCACCTTTTGTTCCACTTTGGCATACACCACTCACTCTTTTCTCATCCTTCCTAGTATTCGTCTTCTGCTCGATCATCTTACTTACACACTTTTGCAATATGGAAAATGTACTTAAGGGTTCCCCTTCAGTCCATCTTGTCATACACTCTTCCCATCAACCCTTTCAATCATCCACTTCTCATCAAATTTCTTCTTCTTGACTTGGAGATCCTACTTAGCCATTCTGCCAGTATGAAAATCTTACTTAAGAGTCCCTCTTAAGGTTGATCTGTCATCCACCCTTCCCCCATCTCACCATATTTCCCTCATCTTATTTCTCCCACCTCTCATCGTATTCATCTTCTCTAACCAGCCATTCCACCCATTTACCAATTCAATGTTGTATTTCTCTCGCATATCATCACTATCGGTTTGGCGATCTTACTTAACCACTCTACGGCATGGCGATCTTACTTAAGAGTCCCTCTTAAGGATGATCCATCATCTTGCCTTTCCCCATCGCTCCACATTCCCACCGTCCACATTTTCTCTTCATTCCCCATAAACACATCCTCTTACCTCTTCTTTCTTCCTCGCACAAACCATCTCGACTTCCCTAATTATCATCTCCATCATCCCTCGCTTGGAAATCTTACTTAACCACTTCATACCATTTCTTACCATGTCTTGTTTCTTCATCTTTACCTCATTCATCCTCATCCACTGCATCCTCTCCTCGCCTTCATCTTTTGCATAAATTGTTATCCCTCCTTTATTTACTCTTTCCACTCCATCTTCTCAAATTCTCCCACATATCTACACTCATGCTTACCCGCCATTGTTGTTGGTTTTTTCCTAACATTCTTTCATCATCATCTTCTATTTCCGTGTTAAAAATTATCAATGGAATTCTCCTAAAATTCACTCATTCCCATTCTACACATCCTTGTTCACTCCTTTTGACCTCCTCCATTTTCTCTTCCTTCCTTTCTTCCCCTATGTACATCGATCATTGTCGGTGGACTTCTCCTAACATCCCTTCATTAGCATTGCCTCTTCTATTCTTCCCTCTCTTTTTCTTCGCCACCTTTCCATCTTTCATTCTTCTTTTCCTATTTCTTTAAAGTCTTCATCATACACCCCTCTATCTATTTTCTCGTCGTCCACTTATCCCCACCTCATGCCTCCGCATCTTTTCTAATCCATGTCATTCCTCCCCTCAACTTCTCTTTACATTCCTTATATTGCTCACTCTTCACTACATATCTCCCCTTTTGGTTTCCTTCCTTCTGCATCATTTTATCTATTGTCTCCTCCTTTCTACCCCTTGTTTTCTTTTACTTCCTCGTATCAAATTCTTCCCCTTTTTCCCTCTCACTTCCTTCTTACTTCCCCATCGATAACCTAGCTCACCAACGTTGTCCCATCTTTTTATCATCTCACCCTCCACATGCATTTCCATGCGGTCTGTTTCATATTCTTTTCCTGGGTCTTCCTCCCGACACCTTGGTTCCTTCAATCTTCTCCCCGTATCCGCTCTATCATCTCTTCTTTCCCTATCATTTTCACCTTCCCACTACCAAATCTCCTTTCTTTCTCACCCCCACCTTTTCAATCATTATGTGCCAGTTTCTCTTCCCTTCTTCACTTTTCTCCACATCTTCTTGGTCCCTCATTGTTTCTTTCTCTTCTCTATTCTACCTCCTATTTCGTCTTCTTTAACTTCTTCATCTTCCTCATCCCCTTCCATTTTCCATCCTTCTCTCCCTTTTTCTGATTTTACCCCCTACTCTCATCTCGTCTTCTTGTTCGTCTCTCCTATCATCCTTCTCTCATATTCACCTCTTCCTTTTCTCAGCTCTATCATCTCTTCGTGTTCCATTATTTCTCTCCTTTCATCCCTATCACCTTTCTTCACTCCCTTCATTTTTTATCTCCTTCTCCATTTTTTCTACTTTCATCCTTTGCTCTGTCATTTTCTTGTCCTCTTCTTGTTTTTTCCTTCATCATTTCATTCT
Source organism: Taxus wallichiana var. yunnanensis (assembly GCA_018340775.1). Classification (NCBI taxonomy): domain Eukaryota; kingdom Viridiplantae; phylum Streptophyta; class Pinopsida; order Cupressales; family Taxaceae; genus Taxus; species Taxus wallichiana. The sequence goes on from CM031235.1 coordinate 806,322,395, forward strand.
ACCCCTATCATCCCTATCTCTTATATCCTTCTCCATCTTCCATCATTTTTCTCCTTCACTCTTGAAGTTTCTTGCTCTTTCTCATAATCAACCATTCCTTTTTTATCTTTCCATTACGAATCCCAACTTCTTCCCCCTTTCATTTCTATCCCAATTTCACTTCAATGCTCTTCTCCACCTCTCCCTCCTCCACCGTAGTTTCCTTCTTTTTCTCTACTTTTTCATTTCTTTTGTCTTCCTTACATTCCTCCTCTAACTCATCAACCTCCATTTTTCGCCATTTCTCTCCATCATCTTCTACATATTATCCATTTCTTGGTTTCCACTACTTACATGTGCACATCTCTCTTCCATTTTCACCCTCGACTATGTCATCTTCTCTTCTTCTTTCCATTTCCTTTTCCTTGCTCCTTCACCATATGTTCTATCATTTTCTTGTCCTCTTCTTCTTTATCCTTCATCATTTCTTCCTTCTCGTCATCTTCCCTCTTTATTATCTTTGTTGCTTCCTTCATATGGCACATCTCGTCCCTCTTCTCTCATCTCTCTACTCTTATTTCTTCCCTCTTCTCATCTTGTCTTCTCCTTCTTGTCCATCCTCCCTCGTCACTTTCTTCTCTAATCCTCTTTCTCTTTAATTTCTTTTCTCCGGGCCCATCGCGCCCTCTCTATTTCTTCTCCTCTTATCTTTTCCCACTACCTTCATATTGCCCATCTTTCTCCCTCTTCTATGCTTTCATCTATCTTCTCTCTTCTCTTATCGTCCTTTTATATTATTCTCTTCCTCTTCTTTCCATCACATTCAAGCACAGTTCACACTCCTCGTTGTTGCAGAGGACGATGGTTTCTCCTTCTATTACACCCCATCCTCTTCCTCCTCTTTCATTCCTTTTTTTCTCCTCCTCCACCACGTCCGCTCTATTCCATATCCTTTTCTTATTCAATGTCCTCTTCCCCCTCTCTATAAAATTTCTCTCTCCTCCTTTGGAGTGGTGTCATCTCTTCCATTCTTTTCAACCCTCTCAAGGAGACATCATCACATATATCCCTCATCACATCTTCCCTTGCATTTTTGTCTTGGAGGATACCATAATGGTCATCACCTATCTAATCTTGTTCTCTTCCATGAATATTTTCTCTACTTTTGTTTCTTGAAAAAGTAGCTTGACTCCTCCTCCTATTTTCCGAAGAAGCGGGACTGCTTTCTCTTTTCTTTTCCTACTCATCTGTCGTCACCTACGCACCTTTCTTATGAAACATATATTCAACACCATATTTACCACCCTTTTGGGAAATTTTATCTCACACTTATATCCCATCTTCTCTTTGTGTCCACATTTGTGACCATACTCGTTCCCCCTGGGGCATTTTATTTACACATCCATCTTCCACATTTCTTTGTTCATTTTCATGCCTTGTGTTGGGGCATCATTATCTTCATCCTCGTCCCTTTTGTGGATGCATGATTTTTCGTTCGATTCCTCGCATATGAAGGATTTCGCATACCTTTCGCATTTAGTTGTGCATACTTTGATGTTTTCCTATGACCCATTGGTCATCACGGTTTGCATCCATATTGCAGTGGTCTTCACCCACTCACTGGTCCATGAACAATGTCACATGTCTCCATTGAGACCGTAATTGTCCTCTATTGATGTGATATTGGAGTCACAGCCATATTTTTCATTGTTATTGCGATCCTTTTTCATGGGGCATCTTGCCTTTGGTCATGTTTTTAGCCATCCTCTATCCACCGGCCCTTTTTCTTTTCCTCTACTCTTTTCAAACGCGTCATCAATTTGCGTGACATCATCAACTCCCCATTTGAGGGGAGCTTACCATCTACTTTTTATCCTCATCCCACCCTTTTTTTTTTGTCTCGTGGTTTGCTGATCACAAACCACTCATCAAAAGAGGTAAATGTAGACACCATTTTTGGTATCGTTCCTCCTCTTCACCCCGCATTCGCTCTCCTCATAAAGTTTACCCATTCAAATCCATTTTCCTCCAAATTAAATAAATCTCATTTCCCATAAAAAATACATGTTCCATTAAGCAATCTTAATTGTTTAATTGATTCACTTTTAAATAATTAATCCTTGTTATCTAAATATTCCAAATTTAGTCCTATCATTCAAAAATTATTTAAATCATGAGTCCCACTACTCTTTTATCCTCATCCAACCCTTTAAATCATCTACTCCTTTTATTTAAATCATGAGTCCCACTCATAATTTAAATCATGCAAAGAAATTCAGTATCACATCCACTATTTCACCCACTAATTCAAATCATGAGCCCCACTCAATCACATCATATCCATATCAAACCTAATCACTCAAATCATGTCCCTTAACCAGGGTTACTTTATCCAACCCTGATTACTTAATAACCCACAATCTAACCCCACCTCTAGGCTATAAATATAGGCCTTCCCCCTGTTCAAACAAGTTGGAAATTTTGGGAAATGCTTTTTGAAGTTTTAGAAAAAAAAAGAAGAAAGAAAAGAGTGATAGAAAATATCTGACATTGTAGCCTCTTGTTTGTCATAACATCCTCATAAAGTGCCCTTGTAATGCCACTGGAATCCCCACATTACCCTTATCATGCTTTGTTGGTTCACTTAGCTTGGTTCATGTTGCATTTTCTTGGATCATATCAGTAGCTCATCTACACACTGACATTTTCAGGTTTTTCATTTATCATCTTGCATGTTATCTGTTTATCTTGCATTTCTATTATTTTTATTTATCACATGGGGGTTGACAACCACAAGGAAGTGAACACTTCTTGGGTCCGCTTCGTTGGGAAGCCCCACATAAAATATCTAAGTAATTTTCTTTAGTGTCTTTGAGTTGCTAGGTTTGTTGAGATCACAACGAGGAGCTCATCATCCACTTTGCACCCATATCAGTCATCATCATCTCCCAAGGTACTAAATCCCTTGCATATTCGAGGTTGTTTGGTACTCTTTGATTTCTATCATACTAATCTGACAGAAGGAAAAACCCGATCAACACCAATAAGAGGTGTTAAGATAGAGGACGATATAGAACCATAAGCATGTATGGACCGTTTTAGGTTCAACTTTGATTGGTAGCTAGATACATCATATGGGTTTTTGTTTTGTTTCCTCAAAGTCACGACAAGTTAAGTGAGTAGGCTTGAGATCGTAAATTTAATAACCGAGGTTCTTGATTAGGGAGAAATATTCTAAATTAATTCCTAATCATTCATCCACAAGGACTCTGCGCACTTACGCATCGTGAATAATAACACTAATGAGAAAGGGTGGGTCATCTCGCACGAAATAAGACATCATCAAATTATGTCATCCACCAAAACTCAAGGCTAGTCATCCGTGCGGAGTGTTGTAAGGATGGTCTCGTAGTAGCGTGTGATGGATTTCCGGATTCGAGGATGTGGTAGGAACCTTGGGAGCTACACAAGAAGGATCCTCAATTCTTACAATTGTTGGAGGATAAATATTTTTTGCCAAGATCAAGCATGAGTTCCATAAAGGAAATTTTTCATGTAAGGGAATTTAGCTCATCTAAAAGTTCCAACTAGGCTTGGAATAGCTTCCATAGCGATATTGCGGTGGTGGCATAATGGAAGGCACATCCAGATGTGATGGTGATTTAGTTGGAGCTATCTTGTCGGAAGAAGGTGGGATAAGATATTTACTTGGTACTTCTTGCGACATTATATGCTCGAGTGTAAGAGTAGGCTTCTTCGTTGGTGGGTCTTGGGAAGTATCAAAGCAATGGTGGGTTGTAGAAAGATTTATTTTGCTTGATAATGAGATCTTTTTGGGCACGTTTACATCGTAGTTAATCTTTTTGCATTAATATATTGAGAGTCTAGGAGGATTTGATCATATGAAGGATCTATGGTGCCCACAATATTATTCATGGGGATTTTATGATGTTTGTTTTGACGGTTGGAATGGGATATCTCTAAGGATTGATACTTCTCATAATGCTCTTGTATAATGGTAGAGTAATCGAAAGAGAGCCAAGGAAGAAGTCAAGGGATGCCTTCCTAAGGTCCTTACAATCACTGTGAGAATTTCATATAGTGGCATGCCACCAACAAAATAGATCACCCCTAAAGTTGGGCGGGCTGCTTGTTATGAAGGGGACGATCCCCGGAGTGGGAAGCATTTGGAGAAGCTCGACACAAGATAGAGGAGTATGAAGGGAGGAGAAAGGAAGATCTTGTTATTCTCCCACTCCTTTCTCTCTAGAAGGATTTAAAGGGTTGATTACATGTGTTGTGCTTTTAAGTTTAGGTGATGAATTGGAAGTGCATCCAAACTCATGCATGAGATGATCTTGTCTTTTAGTTTTCTCGAGGGCTTCCTCTAATGTGTTGGGAGAGAAAGACCTGACTTTATATTGGAGAGTGGGCATAAGGGCCTTAAGGAAGATTTGACATAAGCTTTGATTATCAATATTATGGTTGGCTTGTATGGAAAGTGTTTTCCATTTCTTAATAAATCCTTGGGAAGATTCATGAGCCCCTTGCTTAAGGTTTATGAACCTTTGTAAAGTGTTTTTGGGAAGGTCTTATTGTTGAAACTTAGAGATGAGATGAATAAACCCTCGAGGTCAACCATCGAATTTGGGAGAAAGTTGGTTATACCATTCTAATGCTTCACCTACGAAAGTCTTTCTTTAGAAGCTTAACAGTTGCATAGGTATTTGTTTGAATCCATTCCTTATAGAGATTTCCAAAGGTCTTGAGGTAGAGGGTTGGATCCATGGAGCCATCATAAGAGATGGTAGGGACAGTCTCTCCCAAGTCCATGACAACAATGTATGGAGCTAAAGGTTCATTTTGGACAGTTTGTAACATTTTTCTTTGAATTGGTGGAGGAGGAATAAGATTCCCATGTGCATCCACCAATGGGGGAGGTACGTAAGAAGGCATGTTAGGCACCACATTTTGAGATGTTATTTGTAACATCTGATTTTGCATTTGGATCATGCTAGCTATGGTGGTAACTTGGGATAAGGCCATATGATCTAGGAGCTTAATTATTACCATGTTAGGATCCATGGAAGAAGAATGACCTTTTTGTGGGTGTCATTCTTGATTTTCATGAATAAGAGTTTTGGGAGATTCAATCGATCAATCCTACAGGGAGGAGTTTGATCATGATATGGTATTCCTTGGTTAGGATGGGGTATGTTCATTTCCATGACATCGGTAGATATCTTTCAAAACCATCTGTCTTTGTAAGGGGTGAAGTATTCATTGTTGTTGAGATTCTTGATGATGGATCTAGGGTCTATATTTTCAATTTCAACCACATTACATTATACTACATGACCTTGCTCTAAGCGATCGGAGGGACAGGTTAGGACAACATAGTTTCATGGGTGAGATTGGGGTGACTAGGAATATTAGTGCTTTTAGGATGAGATATAGAACACTTAGGAGCATGGAGAGGATGTAGGAACAAAGGAATATCCCATGGAGAAGTTCAAGGGGTTCAATTGTGCCAAAAATATCCTCAGAGGTGACATCTTTATAACTTGGAAGCTGAAAATAAGGATCTGGAAATCTGCACTTTGGGACGAATCGTCCTTATAGAATGTTTAAACAAGGGCCGATGGTGTAAGGAGGCGGATTCGAGAGGAAAGACATAATTGACCCGCTGTCGAGAAAGCTCAAATAGGGTTTGATGGCATTCGGGAAGCACTATGTGACAAAAATGAAAGGATTAGTCATTTAATAGTCTTCACAGGGTCAAAAGGCGTCTGAAAGTAGATGTGACAAGAGAAAGAATCCCCTAGGCTATGGTGTCTATGTATACAAATTATTAGGATTTTGGTTTGTTTAGATGAAGTCAAATTTGAAGATGGGTGCTTTTAACGAGCTATTTTTATCGAAGGCATGTAAGATTCACGTTGTGTTCACTAGAGAATGTATGATGGGAAAAAAGTTATGTCTCAATCAATCGTGCACTCTTACTCATCCATTCAACTAGGGTATTTGAGGCAATGAGTAGAAGACACACTTGACTAGTCAATACAAATGGATAGACTTAAAAGGGTTATGAGTGAGCACTATGGTCCCATATCTAAAGGGGAAGTGATCCCTACACATTTAGGTCAATCTATGGTTTCCAAGGCCCGCAATCGAGATAGAGGAAGTTACCCTCTTGAGATATTGATGAATGGACAATATAAGATAAGCAAGATGATGAAGAAAGGGGAGTTGAGGATATAATATAGAAATATTATGCTATCTAACATCAGCATGCAAGTAATATTGAATACCATAGGATCATGCAGACAAAGAAACAAACTAATCTATGCAAAAAGAAAAAGAGAGGTTAGTGCACTCACTTATACCTGTAGGGTGGTTGTCGATGCATATATCTCTCCTAAGAAGTATCACCAAAGAGAGAATCGTCGGACGAGTAGTAGGGAGCTTGTCCTCTCCTAAGGTTACTATGGATGATCCGTAGTACAAGCAATCCAACCAAGAAGTGAAGTATCCAATCCAATCAAAGAAATGTGCAAGATGAACGAAAAGTTAGGTGAGCAGATGCAAAGTTGGTGCAAAAGAGCAAAGCAAATGGCAGTTTGGATGTATCTTTGGTATCTTTTGTTATTATGATGTCTTGAGTCTGATATTATATGTTAATGATAACATGATATGAAATGCCAAGGTGAGTACAAATATGGACGAACAATCACTTGCGGGAGGCGGTGTCACTAGTTCAAATCCCGACACCGACACAATTCACGACCATGTATGCTAAAATGGGGTAATGTGTCATAAGAGTGAAAAGGAAGGTGTCATGGGTGATGCTAAAATTTCATGATGCAAGCTAGGTGTTGGGATGTGAGGTGATAAGGATACCTAGTGCAAGGACAACTAAGGATGGGACCTGACAGCAAAACTCTCTTTGTATGTTGTCTTTAACCCATAATGGTTACGTGAATAACCATCTGTCATTCTCGACAGGCCCTTAAGGCACCCCTCTCAATAAATAGATGCATTAACAACCCTTATCTACACAAGGATGATTGTTAGTAACATGTATGAAAGATAAAAAGTGAAGAGTGAAAAATTAGGTCTATACAGAATTTGTGGAACAATCCCATAATTTTCGTGAATATAAAACCACAAGGAAACAACCTTGTAATCTCTAAGAGTTTTTAGGGTTCGTAGGTTACACATCGACAAAGAGATATAAATTTTGAGGGTTTTGCTTCTCATATTTAAATGGAAATCAATTATGGGTGAGCCATACGAGGGTGCATTGATATTAGGGGAAAAGAGAAATGTTCAATCGTGGTTGAAATGACAATAATAAATGAAGATTAGATTTTTGCCTATACTTTGCATCCTTTCGACCATAATTCAATTTTTGTCTTAAAAGTTTGCCTCAAATTTTATGAAGAATAAAGGAAGAGGTTCATCTTCCAATCAAATATTAGATAAATGTTTATTACAGGTTAAATATAATATATGTATTTTTGAAACTATAGATAAAATTTTAGATAAAAAAACAATGTTTTGTTATTGGTTGAGTAAGAAGGTTTAATTGAAAAGGTGGAGTAAATATACTTGCCTTTGATAAGATAATAAAATTTTCCCACCATACCCTCATCACACCATTTAAACACTATAACAAGGAGGAGTTTGTATTTTACCGATGATATTTGGGTTGTTGGGAACTCTATATTGTTTTTTCGTCTTTGATGATTTATTTAGGTGTAGTTATAGGGGAATCTTTCCTCAAGAACCTCTTTCTTTGTGAGTTTGTTCCTAGCTAAAAACGTCTAAAAGTGTTGGTGAGTAAAACTTTGAAAGTTCTAATATGAATGGAGGATGAAGTTGTAAGGGAACCCACCCTATTCTTTATAAGTGACCATGATAAATAGTCCATGTCCTTGATAACTTGTATTATGGGTCCCTTGTTGCAGTGATATGTCTAGCGTGTTTCTTTCTAAGAATATTTTTTCTTACATAGGCGTTTGTACATATAGAGTGATATTACATTGATATATATTGTTTACCCACCCTATCAAATTGTTTTGATTATCTATTTTTCATCATTTACTGATTATTTCAACTATCAACTACTATTCTATGTTCTTTCTTTCTTTATAGGTTATGGCTCTCAACTACTATTCTAATTTATTTCTATCTTTATATTTGTTCTAGTTGTAGCCTAATCTTGTGATTTATTTATGTCTATATGATTATATATAGATATGATAAAGCAATAGTTCTGAGTGATTAGATACCTCACCATTTCCTCCATGCTTAAAGGAAATTGTCCCAATTTCCACTTGAATCAAGACCATCACGTGTCTATGATGAACTAGGATAAAATGGAATTGGGTGGAGAAAAAGTGCGTGTCAACCATGAATAATGATAAAATCTAAAGACTCATGAGCTTGATGTAACTTTGAGTTTCTTCCAACTTGAATTGTTTAAAGAATCTCAAGGAATCTTGTGATCTGGACTGATTCTCCCAAGCAACCCAAGCCCCTTCACGCACCATCAGGGTCTTGCGTTTTCCCTAAGTACATTCTTCTTGAGCCACTTGGTAATTCTATGGATCCAAGTTCAAAATTCACCCACCCTATAAGGTGGGTTGTTAGAAAGATCAACAATGAATGTTTTGAGAACACCATATTTCTTTAGGGCCTATTCCCTATGTCCAACATTGAACACAAGAACCATGAAAATGTTGAGTTCTGAGTACATAACAGCCTGCCCTCTTAGGTTGGAAGTAGAGGACTTCCCAAAGATCCACTTCATTCCCTCCACTACCACCCTCTAAAGGGAAGTTTGATTGGCCACATCAAACATTATAATCACCTCTACACGAAAAGTGAGCATTGGATAAACTAGTGCTTTAAAGACCAAGATTTTTGAAAATGTGAGGATTCTTGAGAAGGCAAAAAATGACGAACCATGGAGGGTCATAAGTACCTATTATTCTTTACTTGATGATCCTTTCAAAAATAGTTGGGGATCAATCTCTATCCCAAGATACATGTAGTTGTCACACACCACAATCTTCTTATTCCCAATAAGAAACTTGTGATACTCGAATTCCCCCGATCTCAAATATTTTCATAACATTGCACTTGTCGATGCCACATTCCATACCCCATTTATCACCATAGACTGAATCCTTTGCAACATTTATTTGAGGTCCTTCGTTGACTCAACCATAGCCACTAAGTCATCCACAAAAATCATCCTAACAATTACCTTGGCAAGATCGGGGACCGCCACACCCCATCCCTTCAATATCCGTCATAATATCATCTATGAAGATATTAAAGATGGTGGGAGATGTCGAGAACTTCCTCAATGACTAGAGGAAGTAAAGGGGGCATGCTTGTTGTGTAAACAAAACCAAGTTGTAATGTGGACGTGTAGGCTTTGAAATAATATCTTCATTGTCATTTGTGTAGCTATCCATTTGATGAAAGCACGAGGCATCACAAGTAGGATGAGAAGGATCCCATAGTTATGGTAGTGAAGAAGCAACAAGTGAACCTTGTAAGAAGTGAAGATGATAAGCTTGGTTGCATTGATGGGAGACAAGTTGCACAGTAAAGCTACATATGCCCAAGATGTGTCAAATTTGAAAAAAGCGGGATGGTAGATAATGGACTCATGAGTTGTTGGAGCATGTTGATTATAGGATAATATGGAGATGGTTGAGAAGGAGGATCATAGATCTCCTTAAAAATTGGAGAAAGTGAATATGACATGCTTAGTTGTGTAAATGAAATCAAGATGTGATTGAAGCTTTGAAGCAATGTCTTTTGTGGGTCGTGTAGTTACCATTTGATGATGCATGAACCACTAGGGTAGGATGACAAGGAACCTACAAATATGGAAGCAAAGGAGAAACAATGTCTACGATGATTGTAAGAAGAGAAGACAAAGATTGGTTATGCCAATGGGATCCAAGTTGTGCGGTAAAGTTGTATATGTCCAAGATGTGTTAAGTCCTTTGAAAGCAAGTGGGATGGTGGATGTTGGTCCCATTACTGTTGAAACATGCTCATCATTTGTTACATAAGTTGAAGTTTAAGTGTAGTTATTTGTTGTCATTGGTGCGCATAGCTCTAGGATGATTGATTGGAATGAGTTAAGGTTTTGGGTGGTTCTAGTACTCCTCTTAGAATATACATGCTTTAGGTTTCTTTTCATTTCTTTTTCGACTCAATATAATTGCTTGTCAAACCCTCAACACTATTTCGATAGACCAGATCCCTAAAAAAAGGAGCAAGTTGTTAAAGGTTCATTGTTCCATTGTTTAAGTTGTTTGGATCACATAGAGCTCACCAAAGATCAATTATTTTTAAATGCAAAGGCTCTGACACACGAGTCAAGCGATTGAGTCCAGGATCGTGTCTGGTTGATTTTGATTGTGTGGATGTCCCTTCTTGTATCTGCTTAGCTAAAGGTGATCATTGATTTAGATGTACACTTACTCGTGTTTTTAATTCTCTATATGTTTCCTCTAAAACATGGGTAGAGATGTTGACATTAAATGTATGTCAATGCCTAATGTAATACCTCGTATTGATAATAATAAAAACAAGTCAAGAGCATGCTCTAAGAAGGTGTGAGGCAAGTTCTTTTTCAATTGAAAAGGAATCACCATATGTAGTAGAAAATTGAGTGCAATGTTTAACAACGAGAGAGTTGTCGGATAAAAGTGTATAGTAGAAATTTGACAACAATAAATGGGGTGCCGAATATATGACAAATTCATTAAGGCTAGAGGGTTTTAGCCAATACCCGAGAATGAAAGAAGAGGTTGTCACAAAAAAATACAAAAGAGGCCTAATTGTTGGGCTCCGATACCAATTGATATATCTCTTCTTCAATATTTTTCTAAGTTTATCTCTTACGTAAAGGAGCCTATGTTTATAGGTTACAATCATAAAGTGGCATTTGGCGTTTACATTACCTACCTAACCTATCCAAATGTTTAGTTGTCAACTAATTTTTGGATTTATTTCCATATACCCACTTGTATATGGATATCAATATAATACTAATTACATTGCTAATTTAGACAGATGCCTCACCAAGCAAAATGCAATTCACCAACAATAAGCTTTCCTTCTCGATATGTACCTACCTTTTAATCTATTTTGTAATTTTCAATACAATTCTTGCCCAATTTCCATCTTTGTTTGTAGTCACTAAATCATGCACTTACTATGTACATCTAGCCTCTAAATACTTCATTTATATGCATGATTCCTAAGCAAGAGAACTAGTCATTAACAACCCTTTTACTTTGCTTTGACATTGCTTTTATCCTTTTCATCTTTATTGCTTATTGTTTCTGATTTGCAACTTGCGGTTTTACATACTAACGACATCTTTTTCAACTCGATTTTACTATTTACCTTTTTAGCATCGCGTACATAAATGCTCATTAGGGACAGGATGCCCAGTGCTTTGTCCCCTCAGGCGCTTCTGTCCTCTTCTTTTCTAATTTTTTGAATGTTACTTTTTTCTTATCTTTATTTATCACCCTTAATCGACCTTTCACTTGTTAACAACAAAACTTAAGCAAAGGAATCATGTATATACATGTCTTATTTAACCTCATAAGGGGACAAACATTTCAAGAGGCACATACTATTACAAGGAGCTAATATTTTCTACTACACCGAGGACTACATTTTGGCACTACATACGAGGACTTATTTGAATTTCATACCACACATTTGCATTGGGACAAAGTAGTTGTAGCTTGTTATTCTCTATGTGTCTAGCATTAGGGCATCCTAGCTTAAGGGACATTATTTCAATCACACACACTAGAACTACATTGAGTCTGAAATGTAATTCAACGCTCGATGACAATCACATTGGGGTGACCACCGAGATCAATCGACTCAAACATATGCATATTTTTATTCATCTAATGCACACTTGAGTATTGTGTAGGTACATGTGCGACAGAGAAGAAGTACAACTAACTTGATGCGACCTACTGACAAACAAGAAGCGAGAAAAAATGACAAAGAAAGAATCAGGACCAAAGCCCTTTTACAAACACCGCACAAGATTAGACGCTAGCGCCAAGTGCCCTATCTCATTCCACACACTTATGTCCACGAGATCATTGCATTTCGAGTTTACGATCTGACTTGCACAACCAGAATATGCCCTTCCAAACCAATTCTCCAGTCCGAATCAATTCAAAGCTACAAATACAAATTGAGTCATTTTACAAACCTTATATATCACTCTTGTTTGTACTTATTTAGCTTGATCTTGCTTGAATATTGTTATATTTTATCATATCAACAATGTCCTTACATCAAATTTAATTTTATTAAATCGTTGTCTTTGTGGATATTATGTTATAATGTTGATGCTTCTTATTATACAATGCATGGGATGGGGATGGAACACCATGAAGTACATGGGGCCATCTTCCTTTGTGGTGAGAAGTGCCAAGAAAGTGAAGTGGTCAAGACCGCATATAAAAGATTTTATAAAAGCATATCGTGCATGTTGCGGCTATATGTATTACATTGGACGTAAACTTAATAATATTATAAACAATGCATGGGCTATAGTTCTTGTCAAGATAGGTTGAGAACGTGTTATTTATGTTTGTTGCAAACCTCAAAACTAGGTATGTTGTAGTTCAACAATTTGAGACTTGATAGTCATCAATGGAAACCGTATATACTTGTTTTTATTTTGTATAAATCATGACAAGATCTCTTTGTTCTATAATAAATCTACAATTTTGGGAAAATTCTAGATGGATTTTAATAATAGAATTTCCATAAAAGGACCTTGATTTAAGTTTTTGTTGGTAGAAATGTCTTGCCTCTTGTATTGTATTTTGAAGTGATTGGATAAGCTACAAGTGTCTAGAGAAATAAGGCTTAGTTGAGCAAGTGTTATATAGTTATGACTCTCAAGCAATATGCATATTGAGGTGTGTTACATCAATTTTCTATTCTATCGTAAGATATTTGAGCGACCACAAGTATGATTTAGGAAGAATGGATATTAATAATTTCGAAAAAGCACATCTTGATATCATCTCATTATATTTCAAGTTGGTCTAGCCATGAGGCAAGTGGGGGAATCTATATTCTAGTGAGCGTGTTTGTAATAGGATAGCATTTGGTAGGTTTAATATTGTAATTTATACCAACTTATTAATTAGTAATGCACGCTAAAATGTTTGGAGACACTAAGATTGATTGTCTCGATGTATCTTACCACCAAATGGACAACAAAACACAAGAGAAAACGAAGGAATTTTTTCCATTTTTGTGAATAGAAATTTTAGCACGTTATATAAAATCAATTGCCATTCGGTGCACATCCACTTTACAGTGATTATGAAGTATTATGAACTATTAAGAAACCAAGTCAATTAGTTTTGTGATTCAATAAAATCTAGTTTATTTTATTAAAATCTGAAAGCAATGATTGTTACAAATGATATATAATGAAATATAGATGTTAGGAAATTTATTTGATTTAATTATGAAAGAAAATGGAAGAGATAGGGCACTTACCTTGATTTCACTTATCCCAAAGTGTGTCTGGGTTGGGAAAGGTGATGGAACAAACACAAATTGTCGCAATCTTTGCTAAGAAAATGCGAGAGATGTTGGAAATGCATAGAGCACGACACTTGGGTAAGGGTGGAGGCGCATGAGCGCCATATACCTGTGGGGCGCTGGAGTCTCACAAAAGGTCAGAGCTTGGTACCAATATTGTCGATATGGTTTCACACTTGCTCGCCTTTGATCACCTATATGTCGCACTTGGATCATCAAGGTACCTGTAAATCTTCAATACAAAAACCTCAAAAAGGCATCAAATCCTAAAAAGAAAGATGCAAAATGAGGGGTCAAACTGTCCTCAACTATTAACTAGTGAACCTACAACTGAGTGTTACACTACATCTCAGACCCAATGTAGTTTTATGTCATTGTGTGTGTGCAATAGTGCTCTTAGGTTGCCCTCACACCAATGATGCCAAGATAGCAGGCGGTAGCTAGATAAAATGCAAATGTGTGGATGGAAAAATTAACTTCCCTTTCCTATGCAGTGTGTATACGAGTAATAAGCCCAAGATGCAGTCCCTTTGATATGTAGATAGATAGCCCTTGATAGAAATTGCTTGCCATTATAATGGTATGTATGTTGTGTTTATATAAGGATCTCTTACTTGAATTTGACATTAATGACCCAACATGTCGACTAATACCTCGGGATATGAGTGGGAAAACCGAAAAGACCGACCTCAAATGTTAAAAATAAGATCAAAAATAAAAAGGACATGGGCACCCAAGATGGACAAGAGTGCTCAGGGCTAGTGTCAGTAAGCTTGATTGACGACAAATGTGCGAAGACTGAGAGACATGGATCCTTGTGACCTGACCAGAAATGGGTGTATGAGTGACAAGTGTGAAAGATAAAAGCAATAGAAACTAACACAAGCAGATGGGTGAGAAGTGAGTCATCGAGTTAATACTTTTCTTATTCAAGATCCATATATAAAACAACATACTTTGCAGTGTAGTAAATAGTAGTGTGTCATTATGTGTCTACATTTTGAGCTTTAAAACATGTACTTCATGTGTCCTTTATAAAAATTAGGTAATGCATGCATTTAATCTTAATATTTAGAAATAAAATCATGATTAACACACTACTACAAAGGGGTGATTTGAGACAATATTAGAGAAATAATTGACCAAAAGCGTTTCAAATTGATACAATAAAAAAATTGTATATTGTCTCAAAGCGAGTGTCCCTAATTATTGTCTCAAATAATATAGAGTGTCTCTAATTATTGTCTCTCCAAAGACAATACAAATTTTAATTTGTCTCTCTAGAGACATACAAATTTAAAGAATTAAAAATTAAATTTCAAATATAATAACTAAATGTCTTCTAGTGCAATAAATTGATACATGTTGGTGATCAATATTATAAAATGAGAAAAGATTCTCCAGAGAAGGTTCCTATTCCTTCTCCGAGAGAAGGTTGGTTCTATTCCTCTGTTCGTATGCACACAAAAATGCAGAGGGTTTGCTAAAACCTAATCTAACTGCCAAGGAGACAGGTAAGGAAATGCATAGAATAAAACCTAAACTACAAAGGTGATGCACCGAGGAATGTTAGACACTCATTTTGCAAATTTAACACAGACTCACATAGATGCAATACAAACACCATGCATGTGTAACCAAACCGCAATAAGAGATCAAAATGACAAAGAATGAATACATGAGAGGGTCGAGAGTCAATCACAACACATATATTATTGCTCAAGAGTCGACATACAAGATATCAAGTAAAGGGCCAAGAGGCAAAAAAAGAGATCGGCATTACAACCCATATGGGAGGCTCAAAGCTCCACAATTTCTCTCAAGCGAGGGAATAAGGGAGGATGCAAAACAAAAATGTCCGACCCTTAAAGGAGCTCTTCTTTACAATATATATCAAGAAATGAGAGAGGGAAGAGAGAGGAAATCCAGATCCCCCAACCACTTCTTGGTAGCATTTAAAATCATCTCATTATGAGAAGCGGTGGATCCTAAGAAACGGCGGCCGTCTAACAGAGCGGCGAAGCTGTCTCGCCGCATTAAAGTTGGTCATTGTCAAGCATTACTTCGTCTATCACCACGCGCCGAGACGTTTTTAATTTTCTCCTCCAAACCGCACCAAAATGTGAGATTGATCCTAGAATCATGTAGAGAATTTCAACAGCTTTCCGTTGATATAAAGAACGTGCAAATCCGAGCTCTGGATCGAAAGATACGAAGGTCTGAAGATTTAGGGCACAAAACAAGCAAGAACAGGTTTTAAAATCTTTTCCCGCGCTCTGCCATCTGGACGACACGTGGCAGGCCCTGATTCGCTGAGTAATTCTCTCTCTCCACCTTTTCGCGGGCTTTTCTTTGAAATTTCCTTGTAGGCCCTTAAACTTGGACACGTGGCACTATTTCATTGTTCGACTGCTGCTCAAAATCCCCCTTTGACTTTTCGACCTTTTTCTCGCGACACGTGTCATGCCGTGATTTGTCCACGGCCTCGCCGATTTTCACGCCCACCGCGCCTTTTGTCCCGATGTCCCAAAGTTGCTTCATGGGATGTAATCCTCCGATCCGCCCGAAATGGGCTTCCTCGTCCCTTTTTCGGTGACACGTGGCGTGATCTCGATTGGCTTTCGCCTCTTCTGCCATTCGCGCGCCCTTTCGTCCCCACTTGTCCGCGCGAAGTTTCCTGCTTTGTCCCAAATGTCTCGGTCCATTTTGTCCATTTTCCCAAATTCCTAAAGGCCGCCCGGGACAAATTCTTGCTTCGCCCGATTCGTTCCGCTTCCTCTCCGCGCACTCTTGTCCCGCTTGCTCCCAAGTAAAGGACTTGGACAAATTTTCTTTCTTTCGCCGATTCGGGCATTTCGCGTCTATTTGTCCCAGATGTCCCTTTTCTTTGGGGCCACCCGGAGGCTTTTCGCCGATCCGCGCCTTCGCGTATAATTGTTCCAACTGTCCCAAAGGTGGCCTTGAGCAGACTTAGCCAATTTTACGATTTTCTCCCGAATCAATCTACTTGCTTGAACTAAAAACTCGATGCATGTTATCAAATTAACTCGGGGTGAAATTTGGATAACAATTTGGTGACTTTTCGGGGTCACCGCCCGCTGTAGTAGAAGATCGTGGCCTTTTAGCAATCCATCGGGCATGGAGTCATAAGCAATAACCTCGAAACCAACCTCGATATCCGATCCCGAGCCCGATACCGCAACTCCTTCTACGAGAGCACGCCGAATCAGAAAACCAACCCAGAGCAACAAAACTCGTGCCAAAGCACTTAGGAAATCAAACCTAACTACAACAAGACAATGTGCATACGCACTTAGAGGAATTGAAATCTAGGCTAATATTTACAAGGGTAAAACTTTTTTTTTCAAAGAAGAATGTTTAAGATAGATTCCATTTGACCGGAATCGGAGTTCTTCTCCATCCAATGTAGACAATCGAAGGCATTGCTATTCTTACATTCCATGACCATGTAGGGGCCACTCCAAATGGCATCAAACTTGGAATGCCTTCCCGGTTTTGCCCGATCCGCATCCCATTTCGTAACTAGGTCCCCTCCCGGAAGGTCCTTGCTTCGCTTTCTTATCAAACCATCTTTTCACTAAGGCCCGATCTTTCTCAATTGTTTGAACCGCACGTTCTCTAATTTCTTCCAATTCCATCAACTCGCATACCGGCCTCCATGGTTCGAACTCACCAACTCCAATCGCTTCATGAACTCCAATGCAGCAGCTTCTAATGATATGGGCAAGATCGCTCTTTTCCATAGACCAACTTGTAATGGGGAATTACCCGTAGATCTTTGGGTGTTATTCTATCATCCCATAATGCTGATTTTAGCTTGGTATGCCATGTTCTTTGATTTTCATCCAAGAGTCCTCCTAATGATTCTTAGCAAATTTTTGTTCGTGGACTCTGCCTGTCCATTACCCTGTGGGTAATAATTGGAAGAGGTGCTCAAGTAGATTCCATTCTCGACAGCCCATCTCGTAATTCGAACCTACGAATGCCAATGCATTGTCTTGATATGATAGTGGCCGCACACCGAACCCGGTCACTATTCCTTCATAAAATTCTAGTATATTAGACTCGTTTCCTCTTTCGAGCGCCATCGCTTCACCACTTGGTGAAGTAGTCCGCTGCCGTGAGAATCCACTTGTGGCCTTGGCTTGAGTTTGGGCCGATGACCCCGATGAAGTCCAATCCCTATGCAGTAAATGGTTGGTCAACCAAGATTGGGTGCAATGGAAGCGCCGCTAGTCTTTCTTTGCTCGTGAAGAGTGCACATTTCTTACACTTTCTTATCCATGTATAGCAGCCTATCAACACCGTGGGCCAATAATACCCCGCCTTTATTATCTTGAGAGTCATACTCGTGGGGCAAAATGTCCTCCGTAATCTCCATCGTGAAAATCTCGTAACACCCTCTCAATTTGACCACCCCAATGCACCTCAATAACCCCATTGATGTCTTTCTTAAACAAAACACCATCAACAAGCACATATGGAATGACTTGCAGTCTGAAATATCTCCTCTTTGCTTTGATCATTTCCGGAGGGCATAGACCTGTTTGTAGGAAATGTATCATATTTCGAGTCCAACAAGGAGTAGGCACATCATCATTTTCATGTTCTCGCCATCCCGTAGTACCAAGACAGCTCTTTTTCATCACCTGCTTCAACCTTGTTGACTCAAGGCTAGCTGCTCACATAGTCCCTTTCCACGTACTAGTTTGGTGACCTTGATCTCGATGTCATATTCCATGACACGAGTTATCCACCCTGCACGCTTCTCATTCAGATCCTTGTTTAAGGAAGTCCTCGACTCCCGCATGAGAGACCAATAATTGGATCTTGTTGTTCGAGACTAGGTGCTTGAATTTCTTTAAACTCCCGATCACCGCAAGTACATGCTTTTCAATGAAAGAGTATCTAGTTTCGTATTCCTCCAAGCCTCGATCAAGAAAGCAATCGGTTGTTTCTAATCCTTCTTTTGTTTTGTTGTGCCAGATTGCAGTAAAATTGTGTCTCCACCACCGAAGGCATATAAAGACGAAGTCCTGGAGAAGTCTCTGGATTGACGAGAGTGGGGCTTGAGATATAGCCTCTTTTATTGCCTCAAAACTTGCCTCGCTTCGATGTCCACTTAAATGCCATGCTCTTCTTTAACATCGTTATTGGCTTTACGAGAGCCGCAAAGTTTGGAACAAACTCATGGACAAAATTGATCCTTCCCAAGAAGCTTTCAAGAGCCTTCTCGTGACTTCGCAATGGCAATGCTTGAATTGCTTCAACCCGCTCTCGGGTCAATCGTCAACCCTTCCTTTCAAACAATATATGGCCTAGAAGTTTTCCTCGTGAGCCAAGAATATGCACTTTTGGGATTCAATGATACCCCAAATCTTCTACATCTCTCAAAATACTTGCCTCAAATGACAGAGGTGATCCGCTGCATTTTTGAGAATACAAGTGATGTCGCCAAGATATATCGTAACTATTTTGTTGATCAACCCCTTAAATGCCATATCCATTGCCCTTCGAAGGTGGCTCCAAGATTCGATAGTCCAAATGGCATCTTCAGAGGCATAGGTCCCCCATTCGTGGTGAAAGCCGTCTTGAATTGGTCATCTTCTTTCACCATCACCCGATTATACCCCGAGTAGCCATCTAGAGAGAGAATCTCTCTCGAACCGGATACTACTTGCAATATTTGTTCCATCAAGGAAGTGGGTAATGGTCTTTGAGAGATGCCCTATCGAGGTCCCGAAATCTACACACAACCCGATTTCTCCGCTCTTCTTCCCGACCGAACCAAGTTTGCAACCCACTTGAGTGCTTGATCGGGAATATAATGCTTCATTTCTATTAGCTTGTTAAGCTCTTTCTTCATTAGAGGCTCAATGTGAGGGCCGACAGTGTCTCTCGCTTCGCCCGATGGGTTTAGATCCGGATCCAATTCTATGGTATGTTGTGCCAACTTCGGATCAATCCTCTCAAGTCTTCATAGCTCCAAGTCAAGACATCCGGAAATTTTGCAAAGTCAGTATGAAATCTGATTTCTCTCGCTCAAAGGGCCACTTTACCAATTTGAAGTATTTTGCCTTCCCAACCTGAACTGGCTCAATCTTTCTCTTGACTCGTATGTTAGCCTTTTCCTTACGGAATCGGTCGTTAGGGTCAAGATAGACTCCAATGTTACTAAACCCTTAGAAGCTTGTTTGTCCGCACTGCACTACTTGATCCCCATACCGCTGCTCTAATCTGCCCCGATTTCTAGCCGAGAATTCAGCCTCTTCTCGTAGAAAATCGACGATCCGTTGATCGTTCTCAAACACCGCCACCTTGTGTTATTATCTCTGAATCGCTGGCCTCACAATCACATGGATATGTGGTTGTGTTTTTTTGATTTGATGTCACAACACATCAAACGTTGCTCCAATCGCCGCGAGCCTATCCGCGGCTTCATTTTTCTTCCCGGGTATGGACACAATGTCAAAGCTTCAAATCCTCAATGAGGTCCCATACCCTATTCTCGTAGCTCCTCAAACAAGTCGCTCTTCGTAAAGCATGTTGTCCTCTAACTTGGTCGACGATTAGCTCGCTATCCCCGAACACCGCAAGTTATTTATCCCTTTTTCCTAGCCCAATGAAGTCCATGAATCAAGGCCTCATATTCACTGTGTTGTTTGAACAAGAAAACTGGAAACGAAAAGTCAATAATATTTGATGCCTGAGGTGAAACAAGCATGGCTCCACCTCCCGCACCTCGCCTACTCCTCGATCCGTCAAAAACAGCCGCCATACCTCATTGTCATCATTATGGCTTGGCTTGGTGATGCTAGAAAGTTGATTTTCTTCGTGTATACAATAGACTCCCACTCGATTCTTCTACTTCGATAGGGATCAAAAGCATGTATCTTGTTTGCCCATTCATCGAGAGTTAGGTCCGGATACTTCCAACCTCGTGTCACCTCATCAAGCATTAGGGTGATCTTCTTGATCAAATGCCGAGCAATTGGCATTAATCGACTAGGAGTGTAAGGCTCAATATGGAAGTTTGCAATAGGTTCGACCTAATCAGTAGCCTTAGTTCCATACCTTGTTCTAAATAAAGATGTGAGACCAATCAGCAGACAAATACCCCCAATCTTGGTCTGTGAAGTCCTCGACAAGCAAAGGGCAAAGAGTGGTGGAAGGTCTATGATTGATATATCTTGTAAGACAACAACATTCGACATGCATGCAAGGTAAGACTCAAGTTTTTAATCACTCCAATCACAGCTGCTATTGCTGTCCCATCCAATCGCACTACCCCTTTAGATATTACTTCATATTGAGACCCAAATGATCACTATTTGCTTGGGCATCACCGAGCTACTTGCCCCGAATCAATCATGCAATTGTGTACTAGTTTATCCCCAATGATTAATGAAACATGTAAAGGAGGGGGCTTCAACATTTTACTTGTTGTTCTCCATGGCTTCCTTCAGCCGGGCAAGCATTTCAGAAGCACTTTGTCTTGCATCCGAACTCGCTGATTCAAGTTGTCCAATCCTTCATGGCAGCTGCAGCAGATCTCTTTGTCCCGGGATGGATAGGGATTCCCACATTGATATATCGACGTTAGTCTTCTTCATCCTGCTCAATGATATCGAACGGGATGAAGTATCCTTTTGTTGTCCCTTGGTTTGTACACTTACTCCTTGACGTGGGCAGCAACAAACCGGCATTTGAGTTGGCCTAGGGCTGTTCTCGCTGCCCTTGTGTATTTGAAATCGACTCGCCACAATCATTTGTGGAGCCGTGGAAGGTGGTGGATCGGGTCGGGGCTAATGGCTGTTCTTCACCCAAATTTCTCCTCTTCGACCTTGTGTTGGCCGCGACACCTGAGAAACTCGCTGATTCATGCCACGTAAATCTTCGCTGCCGCTCACCAACGTGGTGTCATTTGGGGCTGATTTGTTGGAATGTTTCTTGTTGTTGATCGCTTTCTCGATCGCCTCGCCCTCCACACCAAAAGAGTTGTCACCATCGCTGCTTGATTGAGAGCACCATCAAAACACATGGATTGGTTATGAGGCTCGCTGCATGGAAAGCACCAATCATATTCCCGAGCAATGTTGTTTCGTGTTGGCACTAATGCCTTAGAGGCAGATATAGCATTTGGATTATAGGGCTGGAATGGTCTATTAGAGGGAGGCCTTGTTTGATTCACATTTGCAATCGGATTAGGTGGTCTTTGTGGTTGGTATGGCTGCCTATTAGGCCGAGCTTGAGGTCGATAGGAAGGTCTCGAAACCTTGGGCTTGTTGCCTCTTAATAGTAACTGCAACTCATTTCCCAAATTTTCAGAATCAAGTTTCATGACCTCTCGAGTTCATTCAAGCACTTGAGATGAAGTGGAAGCTTCACTTGAACTCGATTTCTAGGAGTGGGAACAGAGCCAAAGTGGGTGTCGACTAGTGCTTGGATTTTCTAAGTTTGGATACAAGGGCATGGGAGGCCTAGGAGCCGCTTTACCACTTGAATAAGACAGTTTTGCTCTAATGGCAATGCTATAAGCCATAGGGATTGTTGTGCCTCCCATGGACTCGAATTAACATAGAAATATCGTAATTCAAAGCTTTAAGGTAATATAGAAAAGCACCTTCATTGTTGGCCTCGATCGCCACCGGAATCCTATCCCAAGACCTTTCAAATCTGAAGTCAAGCCACCACCGCCTTGGGGCTCTCTGATAGTTGTCACCTGCTCCAAAAGAGACAAGTTGTCTCCTTCTCTCCAAATCGCTCGTGAAGTGCAATACACACTGATTCCAGTTTGTGATAGAACCAGCTCCAAGGCTCCTAAACCATCAGAATGCTTTACCCTCAAGGAAGATGCCAAGAACTTGATGTACCACTGCATTTCATTGATTTCATGGATCGCGCAAAGGTTAGCAATATCTTTAACATGATCACCTGGAGTAGTCCGATTTTCTCCTATGAAGTAGGGAATGTTCTTCAAGGCTGCAATAGAACTCGGATGCCGTGCATTGAGAGCAAGTGGGCCGCCGCTCGTGAAGTTGACGTAGGGATTGTTCTCGAGCCATTCTAATCGGTCTTAAAACCCTTCTATACCGAATGAAAGGCCCTATCGCTGTGGAGGAGTTGAGAGAGTTCTATTTGGTGGAGATGGAGACCTTTGAATCCTTCTTCCTCTTTGCCTTCTTCGAGATAACCGCAGTATTCAAACAACACTTCTTCTTCTCCAACTCTTGACCTTGTGGTGATTCTTCTCATGAGTTTTCGTGCCCGCATCGCTGAAACCAGCTTGATTCTTCCCTGGAGTCGCCAGATATGCAATAATAGCTCTTATAAGCAAGAAAACGCAGCAGATGCATATCAACTTTGCTGCAATAAAAATGAGACCTCTAGGTCCCACCGGCGTGCCAAAACCGTTGTTGCAGACTCACAAAGACCCCGGATGCAAATCAAAGCTTCTAGGTTGATGTTCTGTGCATCCAGTGTGATTGCACAACATGGAATCTTTTCTCCAAGCGTGGGACTTCAAAGATGAGAAAAGATTCTCCAGAGAAGGTCGGGTTCCTATTCCTCCTGCTCTCGATGCACACAAAAATGCAGAGGGTTTGCTAAAACCTAATCTAACTGCCAAGGAGACAGTGGTAAGAAAATGCATATGTAATAAAACCTAAACTACAAAGGTGATGCACCGAGGAATGTTAGACACTGTTTTGCAAATTTAACACACTCACATAGATGCAATACAAACACCATGCACAGGTAACCAAACTGCAATAAGAGATCAAAATGACAGCAATGAATACATGAGAGGGTCGAGAGTCAATCACAACACATATATTATTGCTCAAGAGTCGATACAAGATATCATAAAGGGGGCAAGAGGCAAAAAGACTCGGCATTACAACCATATGGGAGGCTCAAAGCTCCACAATTTCTCTTGCAAGCGAGGGAAGAAGGGAGGATGCAAAACAAGAATGTCCGACCCCTTAAAAAGCTCCTCTTTACAATATATATCAAGAAATGAGAGGGGAGAGAGAGGAAATCCAGAATCTGCCCCAACCACTTCTTGGTAGCATTTAAAATCATCTCATTATGACAGGTTGCGTGGATCCAAAGAAAACGGCGGCTGTCTAACAGAGCGGCGAGTCGTCCGCCGCATTAAAGTTGGTTGTCAAGCATTACTTCGTTTCTATCACCACGCGCCGAGACATTTTCTTAATTTTCTCCTCCAAACCGCACCAAAATGTGAGATTGATCCTTAATCATGTAGAGAATTTCAACAGCTTTCCGTTGATATAAAGAACGTGCAAATCCGAGCCTGGATCGAAAGATACGAAGGTCTCAAGATTTAGGCACAAAACAGCAAGAACAGGTTTTAAAATCTTTTCCCCGCGCCTCGCCATCCGGACGACACGTGGGCAGTGCCCCGATTCGCCGAGTAATTTCTCTCTCCACCTTTTCTTTGAAATTTCTCAGGCCCTTAAACTGGACACGTGGCACTATTTCATGGTTCGACTTTTCTCAAAACTCGCCCCTTTGACTTTTCGACCTTTTTCCTCGCGACACGTGTCATGCCGTGATTTGTCCACGGCCTCGCCGATTTTCACGTCCACCGCGTCTTTTTGTCCCGGATGTCCCTTGCTTCATGGGATGTAATCCTCCGATCCGCCCGAAATGGGCTTCCTCATGTCCCTTTTTTCACGGTGACACGTGGCGTGATCTCGATTGGCTTTCGGCTCCTTCGGCTATCCGCGTCCCCGCGCGCCCCTTTGTCCCACTTGTCCCAATGCTGAAGTTTCGTTTGCCGACAAATTCTGGTCTCGGCCATTTCCTGTTTATTTGTCCAAATTCTTCCGGCCGCCCTCGGAGGCCGGCCGTATAATTGTTCCAGGTTCAAGGCCTCCTTCGCGCACTTTGTCCCCGCTACTTTTGCTCCCGTGAAAGGACTTGGACAAATTTTTTCTTTCTTTCGGCCGATTCGGCATTTCGCCCATTTGTCCCAGATGTCCTAGTTTTTCGCTTGGGGCCACCCTGAGGCTTTTCGCCGATCCGCGCCTTCCGCGTATAATTGTTCCAACTGTCCCAAAGGTGGCCTGAGCAAAGACTTAGCCAATTTTACGACTAAGAAAACAAAATCAAAACATAAGTTGTAGTTCAATTTAGATGTTGTAGTTGCAACAACCCTTGTAGACATGCATGCAAAATGTGGAAGCATAGACAAGACAAGTGAATTGTTTGACAAAATGCCTCAAAGAGATGTGTTCACGAGGACAACATTGATTGTAGGATATGCACAAAATGGATTTGTTGAAAAGGCTTTAGAAACTTTCAAGCAAATGCAATTAGCATATTTATAGAAAAATTCCACAACCTTTGCCAACATTATGCTAGCCTATGCCAAAATGGGGGCTTTGGAACAAGGTATAGATATCCATAAAATCATAAAGGATTAAGAAATTTTGTCAAATGTGGTAGTAACTCCTTGGTAGACATGTATGCAAAATGTGGAAGCATAGACAAGGCAAGTAAATTGTTTGATAGAATGATGAGAAGAGATGTGTTTGTGTGGACGAAATTGATCATAGGCTATGCACAAAATGGATATGTTAAAAATGATTTAGAAACTTTCAAGCAAATGCAATTGGCAGATTTAAATCCAAATTCAACAACCTTTTCCAGCATCCTACCTTCCTGTGCCAAAATGGGGGCTTTGGAACATAACACTTTAGTCATGCTGCAACTTATGTTCTTCTATCAAACATCTATGCAAAAGTGGGCATGTGCGGTGAGGTTCAAATGCTAAGGAGATTGATGAAAGATAGAGGAATCAAAAAGATCTTTGGATGTAGTTGGATTGAAGACCAAAAAATGATACATGTTTTTTTGTAGGAAACATATCACATCCATAGACACAAGAGAGCTATGCAAAGTTGGAGAAATTGACTTGGGAGATGAAGGTAACAGTGTATTTTTCATATTTAAGACATTTTTTTAGATTCAAGACATTTATTTAAAAGATTTTTTTTAGATTCAAGCATAATATATGTGGAGAGATAAAAAGTAACATACAACCAATAATGGAGGTTGAACTCATCTTACTTTCTTGCATTGAAGCCACTCCACACCTTATGGAGCAAGAAGAAACAAGATGACCTGAAAAAAGAAATGAAGAAGAAATGAGTTGAGACAAAGCAATGTAATCTATGACAAATGAAAACAAAAAAGCATGAGATGTTCTACATATTCAAAATAACACATAATCATTTGCAACATGTAAACCTTGCAACAAAAAAAAAAAAAGACAAAAAAATTAACTTTGTATGGTGGGAACTTTTTATTTAGATGAGGGTTGTACATACTTCAATCAGATGAGTAGCCCTTATTGCATTACACCTACAATTGATCATTATGTGTGCATGGTTAACCTTCTTTCCCTTGTTGGCTATCGGAGGACACCCTAAACATTTTACTTTAAGATGCCACTTGAGCATTTTACAAGTGAGGTATTTTGGGACTTCAACATGTTGATTTGAGGAACACGGATATTTTTGAATGTTGTAACATTTTTTTCATATCAATTTACATTTTCTAGCATACTCCCATCCTGTGCCAAAATGGGGCTTTGGAATAGGGTATGGACATCCATAAAAGCATAAAGGATAGAGGAATTTGTCAAATGTAGTTGCAACTGCCCTAGTAGACATGCATGCAAAATGTGGAAGCATGGACAAGGCAAGTGCATTATTTGACAAAATACCTCAAAGATATGTGTTCGCGTAGACATGATTGGTTGCAAACCATGCATAAAATGGATTTGTTGAAAAGGCTTTAGAAACTTTCAATAAAATGCAATTGGCAGATTTAAAGCCAAATTCCACAACCTTTTCCAACATCCTACCTACCTATGCCAAGATGGGGCTTTGGAACAGGTGGTATGGACATCCATCAAACCATAAAGGATAGAGGAAACATGTCAAATAAAGTTGCAATCACCCTAGTAGACATGAAAAATGTGGAAGCATATACAAGGCAAGTGAACTTTTTGACAAAATGCCTCAAAGAGATGTGTTCGCGTGGACAACATTGATTGCAAGCTATGCAAAAATGGATTCATTGAAGAGGCCCATTTTGTATCACTAGGCATCATAAGTAAATTAAAAATAAAACCATGTGCATGTGGTATAGGTTCTTCATAATGTATGTCATCGATAATTCTAGCCTACAACATGGTGTTTTGTATTTAGTGTTTTATCAATTTTGGATGAGAAGTTTAGGTCTGATTGCATTAATTTACTTATGTAAAAGTTCTAAAAACATTTGAAGAAACAATCACATAAACATTCAACAAAACAAAACAACAATAAAAGAGAATCAATTGTCATTAGCAAATTTCTATGATTAAAAAGTATGAACTCACAAGTTGTTTTCAAACTGCATGTCATATGACTATTATATTTACCTCCCACAGACTAGACATAGACCATATCTAAATATGGTAGAAGAAGACAATGATGAGCTTTGGCTTGTCACTAATGTTGCATTGAGAAAACAAAGAGTCAACAGGAAAGAGACCGTTCAAAACGCAACTAGCTATTTGGTGTCAACTGCTAGATTATATCCGTGGACAAGTATCACCTGCTCTGCAATTTTTTCAATTATCCATGCAAGTCAAAATCATTCTTTTTTAACAGACCTGTATGTGGATAGTACATTTTCTAAAAAATGAGGTCTATTTGTTTGAATTCCATACAATCTTAAAAAATGTAATCCATTCTTCTTCTTTTTTAAATAGTGTTATTTTTATTAAAAATCCATACAATGGAATCAACAAGTGGAAAGAAGAAAAGCATTAACATGAAGATAAGATCCTTAAGAAACTGGAGTCTTAAATTTTTCGTTAAATTTAAAACTATTGCTAAAAGGTCAAATGTATCTGCCAACAATGCCCCCAACTCAATAATAAATACAAAATGACAGAAATACTTTCTTCATTTAGGACAAGAAACGACTAGAAGTAAATAAAATGAGGAGAGTTTTATTTTGATAAGCCAAAGTTCCCCAAAAAGGGACTGAAGTCTGAAACTGGCATGCGTAGTGTAACCATAGACTGTTTTGGTACAGGTACGGATATGGGTACAGTACTCTAAAACAGAAATTTTTATAAAACCTCGGGTATGGTACGTTGTGGTACAATATATTTTTAAAAAGTAATAATAATAAATATCCCAACCGTCATTCTCATCCTCCATAATTAGTCTAGTAGAGGGAGTTGTGAAAACATTTCTGAGCATTGTAAACATTTTGAACTAAGATTGATGAAGCTTATAGAAAGCTTTAAGGTTTGCCCATTCCATCCACTTGCCAAATTTGTACAAGTCTGAAATATTTTAATTCCTTTCTAAAACCAAAGGAGGGCAGATCAGCCTCGTCAGGGCAAGGATCTTGTCATTATATTTTAGATTCGATGAAATCGATTTGTAGGCTTGGCACCTAGTGTCAAAGGAAGAGAAGATAGGCTACCCAACCACCAAGTGCTTCATTTGTTCCCATGCCTTCCAAATTGACTAAAGAATAAAGGACCCATGATGAGCAATAAGAAAGCCCCAAAATAATAAATCAACCAAACGAAGTCCTTTTCATCTCTCTTGCCCTTCAAAGCCTATTGGCAATATTGAATCTCACACGAACTTTCCAAGGTTCAATTCCAGTCAAAGACCTCAAGTTTTATTTATTTTTTCGCACTTAATTCTTCAATCAAATGAAGTCCTTTTCATCTCTCTTGCCCTTCGGAGCCTATTGGCAATATTGAATCTCACGAACTTTCCCAAGTTCAATTCCAGTCAAAAACCCCAAGTTTTTTTTTCCGCACTTAGAAAAAACTGTGGGGGTCCTTTATTCTTCAATCAATTTGGAAGGCATGGGAACAAGTGAAGCACTTGGTGGTTGGGTAGCCTATCTTCTCTTCCTTTGACACTAGGTGCCAAGCCTACAAATTGATTTCATCGAATCTGAAATATAATGACAAGATCCTTGCCTTGACAAGAGGCTGCTCTTCCCTCCTTTGGTTTGAGAAAAGAATTAAAATATTTCATGACTTGTACAGATTTGGGAAGTGGATGGAATGGAAAGACCTTAAAGCTTTCTATAAGCTTCCTCAATCTTAGTTCAAAATGTTTACAATGCTCAGAAATGCTTTCACAACTCCCTCTACTGGACTAATTATGGAAGATGAGAATGACTGTTGGGATACTATGAGGTGGCTCAAATGCCCCCTCTACAAGAGGCTACCTCCAAACAACTCCATCACATCCATAAACATGACAGCTATGCAAAGTTGGAGGAATTGGATTGGGAGATAACGGCAGCAAGGTATTTTTCATATTTAAGACATTTATTTAAAATACATTTTTCAGATTTACACTCACCTCACTTTAGCCAACTTTATCCATCCCCTAATATATACCCACACAAATTAATAAATCAACATGACAAGATGCAACAATACATCCTATCCAAAGGAGAAGTACAAACCTTGGTCAGAATATATATATATACCGTGTTCGAAGTGTGGGAAAAATATTTTTAAAAAAAATAGCCTCAGATCGGCTTCAAGAATTAAAAATTGATTATAAAATCCACTACACCAAAAAAAAAAATTTATCGTCCTCGATATTCTTGAGTGGAATTTGAATGAACCATACAATAAAATTTAACAAATTCCAGATATCTACGTTTTTCAAAGCAGAAAACATAAGAAAATAAGCAGAACTAAATTTATGTACTCCGTAATGGACTGAGCCCAATAGAGACTTAATTATAGAGATGATATTTGTTTTCTTGGTGAAATTATTTAAGCCAAAAAATCCTTTCAGCTGTTGTAGTGAAATTGTAATGGCAGCACCTCCCAGGAAGCCAACAATAGAAGCATGTGATAGAAAGTCAATCAGGAATCCAAGCCTGACCAACACAAAGATCATTAGATGATGGATGATATCTCTTGAACAGTAAAATAGATGGATGCTCTACAAATAAATATGTGTGTGTATGCATACCTGCAGATTCCAAGTAGTGCCTGGAAAACAACAGCAAAAAATGTTGACGTGAAGAGAAGTTTGTAGTAATCAGAGGATGCAATATCATCTATTCCCTCAAATATCAACCCATAAATTATTTTGTGAATGTAGGTAAACAAATTCAAATGAAAAGAAAGAAAAAAACTTACGGAGAGCATATTGAGGCTTCACGAGAGCCAAATGTGCATATCCAATACCCCTATAGATTAAACAAAGGAATCATCTCAATGAAATGAATCAAGCTTTTAAGAAATAGAAAGTCTAAAGTTGGTAACAATAAGTACCTGTGGAATGCAAAGGGTTGCATTTGTTAAGCCTGCCAACAAGTCCCCATTGAACTTGTTCCATGCGTAATGCCTTCCCCATTCAAGCACAGGAAAAAGCGTCTGCACAAATATAAGGAATTTCTTTGATATGGGCTGGTCATCAGGACAAAAAGTGTTTATGATTGCAATCCTGAACTTTCTGAGCAGCTGTTTAGAAGTTGGAGATGCCATCTTATACACTACTGACATGACATTGTCAACATTTTCCAAAGAGAAGGCATGAATTCCTAGGCTTCATGCCCATTTTTGGGTTTACTGAGCTCGAGTTGAGGCTCAGATTGCTTCATTGTAGCTCACAGTGAAGGAATATAAATGGAGGACAATAATGAGTATGACTATAAGGGATGGCAGAATAACTTCTGTAGTATGTACATCAATTCTTCTCAATAAAAACAAGAAAGGAAAGGAATAACAGACAAACAAAGAGGCTTGGAAAAACAGACAAAGACAAAGGAAAGAAAAATAGATGAAGACAAATAGGGATCAACGGGCAGACTTGTTAACAAGGAATAGTTGAAAATTTCTAAGGCAATGTTGTATTATAGTCGAACGAAACTACGAACAAGTTGTTTTGTAAGACTCAAATGCAATAAACTATGTCATGTGAGAGCACTAACCTTCAAAACTATGTCAATTTGGTCATGTAATTGTCAATGTAAAGGTAATAGCGATTGACAGCTCTTCGACAATGTGTTTTTTAATCCAGCTTTGATAACTGCACCAAAACATAAAATATACAATAGTATACTCAATATCGATATTTTGCATACCATGAACTAAATGGAACTGTAACATTAAACAATTGACGTATCAGTCTCTAGTGTAAGCAACAACTTTCTCAAATATACCAAAAATTACTCTATACCTCCCAATTTATCACATTCAATACATCTGTTTTTTTAACATGCACCATTACATATTGCATAATGATTTCAACATTGTTGCATACACTCTAAACTTATAAGTCAATAATTCCAAGTTGCAATTTCCAAATAGGTGATGGTATACAAAATTATTGATATTGACAATAATAGATTCCTCTCTTTTCTATGCTCTCCATGTATTTCCATATATCTATCAGAAAATCTTTGTTAATAAAAAAACACAACAATATCGATTATGATTATGTATATTCACTATTCTTATTGTGAATATGTGTAACTTTGAAATACTAAACACATTGCATTGAAAAGTTGACAATGAGAAGATTGGTGTATTTATTTAAATTACAACCCATATAGATAGTATAAGAGACTAGGGAACATCAATTCACCCAGTTAAGTTGTTCAACAGTATCAATTCCTAAGAAACAACATCAGTCGTGAGATTATCAACTTCGCAAATAACATATTTCATTTGAAACTCAATTATTTCTAAAAACTTTTCAAAAATCCATTTTGTGCATATCCTGTTATCATGGCATTCTGGGAGAACACATCTCTTTGAGGCTTTCTGTGAAACAATTGTGGAATTTGGCTTTAAATCTGCTAATTACATTTGCTTGAATGTTTTTAAAGCCTTTTCAACGAATCCATTTTTTGTATAGTTGCAATCAATTTTATCCATTTGAACACATCTCTTTGAGGCATTCTGTCAAACATTTCACTTGCCTTGTCTATGCTTCCACATTTTGTATTTATGTCTACCAAGGTGGTTACAACTTCATCTGACACGTTTCCTCTATCCTTATGGTTTTATGGATGTCTATACCTTATTCTAAATCCCCCATCTTGGCACAGGCAAGTAGAATGTTGGAAAAGGTTGTGTGAGGATCTGCTATTAGATCATATAAGAAATACCTATAAGATAATTTGTAGCAGCACTCCTTTTTAGTAGTAACCTAAAAATTCTTCTCCCTAAGTTCTTGTATCAAACATGTATGTAATATTTGGTAGGTGGGCGGCTAGAATGCCAAGTACCTCCCTGTGCCAGGCATGATATGTACTTGGTACAGGCACGGTTTGGGTATGTACCCACATCCGGATACAATCCTGTACAGAAATCCGTACCCGGGGCCTATGTGTACATAGCCACATGGTTTGTTTTTAAGTGCAAAAAATAAATAAAACTTGAGGGCTTTGATTGGAATTGAACATTAGAAAGTTCGTGTGAGATTCAATATTGCCAATAGGCTCCTAAGGGTCAAGAGAGATAAAAGGCTTCATTTGGTTGACTTACTATGTGGGGCTTTCTTGTTGCTCCTCATGGGTTCTTTATTCTTCAGTCAATTTGGAAGGCATGGGAACAAGTGAAGTACTTGGTGGTTGGGCAGCCTATCTTCTCTTCCTTTGACACTAGATGCCAAGCCTACAAATTGATTTCGTCGAATCTGAAATATAATGACAAGATCCTTGCCTTGACAAGCGGCTGCTCTGCCCTCCTTTGGTTTGAGAAAGGAATTAAAATACTTCATTACTTTTACAGATTTGGGAATTGGACAGAAATGGACAGACCTTAAAGTTTTCTATAAGCTTCCTCAATATCAATTCATAATGTATACAAACCTCAGAAATGCTTTTACAACTCCCTCTACGCTGCTCAGAAATGATTTTTGTTATATGTTGTAGTTGAAACTGCACTAGTAGACATGTATGCGAAATGTAGAATCTCTCTCTGAGCTTCTTAACAGCAGGATAAATCACGTTGAATGCATGAAAATTACAATTAAATAGTATTTGAGTGCCACTTGTAGAGTTTGAAGTCCTTTTACACGATATATATTCTTTACAAGATTGGCTTCGGCCTTTTATGCCATAGACTATAGGAATTAGTATTCACATGGTTAGTTTATTATAATTGGTTAGTATGTTTATATTGTTATAACAAATGTATAACAATATATTAGTACAGGAAGTTTATTGTTTTGTATACTTCCTATTTTATAGGAAGTTGTTCAACAAATTTTCGGCTATATAATAGCCTATTAGCAAGAATATATGGAGAATTAATAATATATTCGGTGTTCCTACTGTGTAATTCTGAACCAAACTTTATATTATCATTAGTGAAAGGCAGTAAATAATAAAACTATTGGCATAATTTGTTACGCATAGAATATTTAGTAAACACTGAATAATGATAAAGGCAATTTTAACATAACCATATGACGAGTTACAAAAATGTTGTAGCTGAATATAAGGGTCAAATACTCGAGAATGGATCCTTAAGACAAATGTCTTCCATTTCCAGTTTCTCATAATCCTCATCTGAAGAGAACAATCTTTCTGGATGGATGGAAAAATTCTCTTTAGAGGGGTTTTATTGTTTAATGAGCAGTGATGTAATGTCCCCATTTTTGAAGACCCATTATTACTATCATTCCCGTGGGCTTTAGGGATGTTGCTCACAAAAGGGGAAAATTATATTAAATAATTTTATAATATTGCACGGAGAATCATTTTAATCATTTGACATTATAAAGCAATGTTTATTTAATTATTTTTTATGGAGCAAGTAATTATTTAATTAAATTCCCAAAATGCAAATTAAAAAAAAAAATTAATTAAATAATATTTAGGTGGCTTTTAAATATTAAAATCACCCTTTTTAAAAAAGGATGCCACACCTAGGGAAATAAACTTCTTTTATTTAATAATTTCCTCTCCTAGGGATTTCAAATTTTGTGACTCATGCTTATAAAAGGAGTGCTAGGATCATTGTTAGACTCATGTTATGATGATATTTATTTTATGCTCCATGCTTGGAGTTGGGATGCATGCCCATTAATGCTTTTCTCTCTCTCTTGCATGGGAAGTTAGTGAGCTGGTTTTGATCAATTTCAGATTTGCCATTATTGCTGGAGTTATTTCAGTTTTGGCGCCAAGTTTAGAGTGTGAAAATCATTTGATATTGCTCCTTTGAATTATTCTATTATTATTGCAAATATTCTTACCATAGCGACTTGGGTTGGTGATGATTTGATTATGTTTTGATGCCATAAATGATAGATCTGCAATCTGCCATGTGTTATTGATTATTTCAGAGCAAGGGGCTAATATTTTGGTGTATTTGGGGGCTAGGAAAGAGCTGGAATTATTTTATATAATTTTATCTAACCCTAGCGACTTGAAATCAGTTTTCTAGGACTATTTTGGCTAGGTTTTAATGCTCAGAAAATTCAGATTGATAGCTCTTTGGAAAGCCCTTAATTTATAGAACAATCTGCAATTTATTTGGTGAAGAAATATTGAGTTTTGAGTGAGATATCAATTTTAGAAGATTTCAGTTGTCTGTAAGCTTTTGGTTGCTATAAATTAATATTTATTTCAGATCTGCTGTTTGGGGGTCAGTTTAATAGTGGATTTGATTATAGAAATTAGGAGGAATAAGGAGAAATTGATTTCATAATTTTTGGAGGAGATTTGGTGCCCTAAAAGTGCTTGGGCGACCTACTTTTTAGGTCAAAATTAGGGTTTCATGTTGGCTGTGCAAAATCTGGTTTTGGGATATTGTTCTTCATATTTTTGTGACCCAAAATCCAAAGTTTGAAGATTTTTGCTTGGACGGTTAAGCGGGAATTAATTTTTGAAAATTGCAGCAGTCAGGGTTTGAATATTAATTGTTTTCAGCTTTGTATGATCAGATTTGTATTAATTTCTAACTTGTCCTAGAAGGGGACATTACATGAGGTGTTTGTGTGTAAAATTTCGATCAAACTAGCTCAGAACCAAAAT
Source organism: Taxus wallichiana var. yunnanensis (assembly GCA_018340775.1). Taxonomy (NCBI): domain Eukaryota; kingdom Viridiplantae; phylum Streptophyta; class Pinopsida; order Cupressales; family Taxaceae; genus Taxus; species Taxus wallichiana. The sequence continues at coordinate 806,357,099 of CM031235.1, forward strand.
TCATGTTGATATGGGAACTCAATTGTATAAAAAAGCGTAGCTGCTGAATTATAAATTACAAACACCATTTGTAAAGTTGGGGTGTTTAAGTGCAAATTGGATGTTATAATAGCAAATTCAATTCTTGCTCAAAGAAGCATAAACTAAGTAGTGTATCTAAACCGTCAATTGAATTAAATCCATGAGAGTTGTATCTCTTTTTATGCGCATCTTAAAGAGGATGAAAAGGAATTCATTTGTTGAGCAACTTACTCAACAAAACAAGAGTAGAGCAAAAACAAGGATAAGGAATCAAACCGAGTTTAAGTGAAATAAAAAACTATAGAGATTTTTTAGTTTCCCTCTTCACACATTATTAGATGATTTAGGGAATATTTGTTAATATCTCCTCTAAAAAAGAAGTGATGAAAAGTCTACTTCTTTAAAAAGGAAGAGAAGGTGATACAACCACGGGCTTACTTGGTAAAATAAGAAGATAAGTTCTACCACAAACAAATGTGGTCATCGTTAAAGGACAATAAAAATAGAATAAGTCAATCACAAACTATATTAGACTGTTTCATTACAGATACTGCACGGGTACAAAACATCTGAAACAACAATTTTTAAAAAAAAGGTACATATACACCTTTGTGTATCGTTAGTATAATATATTTTTAAAAAGTAAAAATATACATATATATAAAAATTTAAAGAAAACAACAAGTTTATAGTCTCAACAACCTATAAAATTCTAGAAGCCAACAACAAGCTTATTATGAATTAGAAGCCATCTAAAGCAAAATTTCTTTGACTGAATACAAGAAGACCACAAAATATTAAATCTATGAGTCCATCTACTAATGGACTCACAAACATTCCATTTATTGTTAAGGCTTGGGGAAAGGTTTGGGGAGAAGGTAATCTTTTCATAGAGTTGTTTGGAGGTAGCCTCTTGGAGAGTGGGCCCTTTGAGCAATCTCATAGTATCCCAAAAGTCATTCTCATCCTCCATAATTAGTCCAGTAGAGGGAGCTGTGAAAGCATTTCGAGCATTGTATGCATTCTGAACTGAGATTGAGGAAGCTTATAGAAAGCTTTAAGGTATGTCCATTCCGTCCACTTGCCAAATCTGTACAAGTCATGAAATATTTTAATTCCTTTCTCAAACCAAAAGGAGGGTAGAACAACCTCTTGTCAAGGCAAGGATCTTATCATTATATTTATGATTCGATGAAATTGATTTGTAGGCTTGGCACCTAGTGTCAAAAGAAGAGAAGGTAGGCTGCCCAACCACCAAGTGCTTCAATTGTTCCCATGCCTTCCAAAAGCCTTTGAAGAATAAGGGACCCACAAAGAGCAACAAGAAAGCCCCAAAATAGTAAGTCAACCAAATGAAGTCCTTTTCATCTCTCTTGACCCTTCAAAGCCTATTGGCAATATTGAATCTCTCACCTAACTTTCCAAGGTTCAATTCCAATCAAAGACCAAGTTTTATTTATTTTTGCACTTAAAAAAACATGTGGGTATGCTGTGGGTACGTATCCACAAGCTCCGGGCACGTCCCGGTATAGATTTTTGTACCCAAGACGTGTAATGTAGCCACTGCTTGCAGGTACATACTCACAACATACCTGCACTGGTACGTATCAAGCCTGGTACAAGGGGGTACTTGGCATTTCCGGGTAATCTAGAAAAAATTATATGATGATGCTCAATTTGGTGTACAAAAATACATAATTTAGGAATAAATATAAAATCCAATAACATGATTTGTTGATACACAAAAAACAATCCTAAAAGCCGAAATCTCAGTCAAAAGATGACGAGTTTGAAAAGGTTTCCTACAGTTATGTTGCAACTAAAGTGTGTATGTCAATTTTATCTCTATAGAGCTACTCAATGGATTCCAGATTAAAAAGGGTATTCCATGCCACCACCTCAAAAGTGTGTGATTGGTGAAAATTTCTAATCAATACTTTCAGCAGATATGAAAGGGATTGAAAATAAGCTTTGCCTATTATTGCAAGAAGGTCCTATGGTTTGATCAGGTTGGTTTTCTCTTCTATCTACCATCAGTTTGGACATGAAGAGGTCTTTGATCAGAAGTGACAAAGGATAAGAGATCTCAGATGACCAAGTGGCATGAAGAATCAGGATCTGAAATTGAAAGGGAAAGCACTGCAGAAAAATAGAGAAGTGGTAGAGGCAGTCACATTCAATTCAGCTATTAACTTGGAAGATTATTGTCCACAAACATAGGAAAACATAGTGAAGGAAAATGTTGTAGGAAGATAAGTCACAAATGGGAGCTTTGGAACAGGGTATGGACATCCATAAAGGCATAAAGGATAGAGTAATTTTGTCAGTTGTTGTGGTTACAACTTCCCTTGTGAGACATGCATGCAAAATGTGGAAGTATAGACGAGCAAAGTGAAATGTTTGACAGAATGCCTTCGAGATGTGTTCGTGTTGACAACATTGATTGCACACTATGCACAAAATAGATTTGTTGAAAAGGCTTTAAAAGGTTTCAAGAAAAAGCAATTGGAAGATTCAAATCCAAATTCCACAACCTTTGCTATCATCCTACCTGCCTGTGCTAAAATGGGGGCTTTGGAATAGGGTATGGACATCCATAAAAGCATATAAAGGATAGAGGAATTTTGTTAAATGTTATTGTTGCAAATTCCCGGTAGACATGCATGCAAAATGTGGAGTACATATAGCTTCATCCACTCATAAAAGCGCAACAAGTTGGGGGCTAAAAAGGCTGAAGATTTGGTATACATACATTCCAACTTGTGCCTTTTATCCCACAAGCAGCCGGAGTACAAGGAAGGGTCAACAAAACATTGGGATATTGATCCAGAGATAGTTGACTTGGATGCTTCCATTTCCCACCTGTCATTAGATGATGAGGGATTGGAGACTTCTTTGGCACCGCAAGACCTACATGCACAAGGGGGTGCAATTGGCATAGTGGCCCTAGTGGGAGTGGTTCGAGTCCATGTGGTTCTAATGAACCACATAATGATGATGATGTTAATGCTCTTGATGAAGAGGAATATGATGAATATTGAAAGATAGTTTGAACTTTGATCATTGGAATTTGGTGTAATAAATTGAATTTAATATATCATGACATTCACATTGTGTTTAATTTAAGTATTTAACTTTTAAGCTTTTAAGTTTCTAAGTTTTAACAAATTATGACTTGTCTGTTGTGGTTATTTACTTATTTAGCTTATAACTTATAAGTTATCTACTTATCTTGTCTTTCATATGCATAATATGTGGTTGATAACTTAATTCCTATTTAGTAGGCTGAAATTTATATATTTTTTAATTTTTATATATTTTTGTATTGTCGTATCCAATGCCGTATCGAGTAAAAATTTTTTTTTCCGTATCCATACCCATATTCAAAACGTATTGGCTACTTAGTATGAATATTATAAAACTCTTTCACGTAACAAAGCACTCTACAAATCACCATTACCATTTAAGCTTCATTTTTATTTTATTAGCATACAATGATGCAAGCTTTTATATCCCTTCTAAAAATGACTTCCAACATACATTCTAAAATACTCCTCCCCATTATGCTACCACCCCCTTCTATAGTCACCAATATGTCGCAACTTTCTATATTTAATTTATGGCACCCCATTGCCACTATGTTCCCAAGAATGTTATCTTTTAATCGTAAGTGACATTAGTGAGTTGTGCCTTTTAACTCCAATTTATTTCCAACAAAATAACCAATAAAATTAAACCAACTTCATACTTTTCTTCAGGTGCACATAAGTCCAAAGCATTCAAGCATAAATTAATATTTTTTCTACTAGTCAGGTTACATCCAACATATTGCAGATCTTTCAGTTATAGTTCAACAACAATAGATTAAGAAGATGCAACCAAATACCAAGAATTCTCTTCTAGGTTTATGTAATATTATTATATAATTATATCCAAATAAAGGAAGTAAAGCAAAGAAAGATAGAGGGAAGTTATATATAAATCTCACATAGTCTTTGTAAGTCAAAGCCTCCATTCAGGGAATCTTAGTAGGCACCGGGCAAAGCCAAATACAAACAAAATATGCGGCTCTGGCCCTACAGACCCTGAGAAAATGTATTTACAAAAAACTTGCATATTAGTAATTTTACATGAGAAAATGTATTTATAGAAAAAAGGATCTTGTTTTTCTAACTTTTAGATTCACAAGATTACACACTTTTTAATTTACAATGATTTTCAATATTGAACTATTAAGTCACTTTGAAGGTACAAAAATCTGGATTATTTTTACCCATATGACAGATGGTAAATACAATTTGCATGATTATGAGATGAAAATTAAATTTAACAATGGAAGATGGAACTAACTAGTTTCTTCCAATCCTCTATTAATATCGGCCTCTGTCAGCTTCAAATTCACACAATGTCCATTTATATCAGTTTTTGTAGAGCATCTGAACAGAGATACTTGGCAACCCTTTTACTGCCCTATTTTCCACCATAGAAAGAAAATAATTCTACTTTCATTGTGCTATGTCACATACTTGGAGAATTAGAGGTCTTTTTTTCAATGTTCCGCCATTTACATATTCTTTCAGACTTGAGTAAAAGAATACAAGGCCATAGAATTCAAGGGTTTTAATTGCAAGCATAATACTAATCTTTAGATTACAATTGAATTTACTAGAAACTATAAAATAAATACTAACATCTAGGTAATTACGCGAAAGGCATCCTTCACTGGTCGAGGTGAGCTGCCTCTGACAGAGTGCGAGGCATCGACGGTTGAGACGGGAGGGCAGAAGACGTTGAGTATGGGTGCTTCCCAGCCGCTAGATGGAGTGGGGTGGAAACCCTAGGACTAGAGAAGAAGGCGGTTGTGCCAAGATGCAGAGGAGAGAGGGTGCGGAGGTCAAGTTAGTGACGAGGGCAAAGAAGAACCGAGGAGAGCATGCGCCTATGCCCGAAGTGCATTTCGTGGCAGAATGATACTGGAACCATAATACATTGCGTGGGGGAGGAGTTAACGTTTCTTGATTTGATTGACAATCGGGCGAGTGAAGGCCTGAATGCCCGTACCTTGCGAGTCAAACCCGCCTCCATTTGCAGTGCAATACTCATACCGACGCGAACCAAAAAAATTGTCACTGGGCCGCATATAATAATCTCGTTGATGTACACCTCCATACTTCGCACAAAGATCATCAACCCTCTTACGCAAAGGAACTGTTGATTGTGAAATTTCTATCGACGACATGTAGTAAGGATTTGGTGTTGTTTTGCAGTGTCAGACGCGAATCTGTGGCTACGTCGAAGGGAGGGGGCGTTGGTCTTGCATACTCGGAAGAGGTAGACCATTGTTATCCGAAAAATGAGAACTATGAGTGGATTTACATGCACCTAGCTATAAATATTTGTGAGAAGGCTAGCTTTTGTTGCTTTTTCCAGGGTGTCGCCGTTGTTCTGGTTGTTCCGTGGGTAGGTTTTGATTTCTTATTGCCTTCGTGAATGAAAAAAACCGTTCCTTAAAAATGACAAGCTAACGAAAGTTATTTATTTTTTGTCGTGGGTAAAGCAGGTTGCTTTGCGTGCTTCAGAGGCCTGTGTGAAGACGGTGGCGGGCATATACCTTCCTCTGGGTCTGTGGGGAACTGTATCTTGTATGTTTTTGGGTTTCTTTTTGTCCTTGTTTTATTCTGGCTTTCTCTGGGCCAAAGATTGGGTGTTTTTAGTGTAGTTTAATCTGATTTTTTTCTGTCTTCTTTCACATTTCTTAATAAAACACAATACAACAAAACATAGGAGGTAAAGTTAATAACGTAGAAGGTAAAGTGAAAAAACTCTTTAGATCCCACTGGTAATTTAATATGTCCAGTTGGTGTGCTAGCTAGGTCAAGAACTCAAAAATCATTTTACCTTCTTTTAATAGTAATAAGATGGAAAAAAGTGTAGAAGGAGCAAGAACACCACACACGCCTCAATGTTCTATTCTTTAAGGATTTTTTTAATTTTATTTCAACAAGGTTTTGCAAACACAAAACCCTATACAAAATTTGTTCCATCTTTGAGAGTTATTCTAGCAACTGGTACTTTCACATACATAGGATGCTGACTGTGTCAACGCAAGGAAAGGAAAAAGAGTTCCTAGGCTGGACTGTGTAAACCAAAAAACAGAAAGGATAATATGTGAGAAAATTCATTTGAGGCAGAGGTGTACGCCTGAGAAATTCCATCAGAATAAGGAAAAAGAGCAAATAATTAATATATATTGCTGTTAGGATTAAGCAAGAAACGTTCATCAAAGAAAATCATAAATGGTAAATAAATATATTTTTTCAATCAGAAACGTAATGTTTTTAATTAACCTTAAATCATATATAATGGTAATTTTTAATTAATAATATTTTAATTTAATCAACTAGAAATTTATATAGTCATTTACTTATTTATCCGTTGTATCGTTTTCAGGATACCCTCATTTACATTTGTTTGTTTTACAATTGCTTGGCACCCTTGCGAATCAGGAAACAAATTGTTATTGTGTCCTTTTTATGTGAGGTTTGCATTTCTTTTGATGCTAGAAGCAGGAAAATTGGTGGAGAATAACAAGCTGTCCTTTTCCCTTGTTTGGATGCACAACAGCTTATTCTGAGGCTTTTTCAGGGCAGCGGAAAACAAAGTTTTTGGAAGGAAAAAAAGGTAAGCCCGTCTTGGTTTCTCTTCATACTTCAGCCCTCTGTTTGCTGTACATTTAAGCATTTGATGAACTTTTGAAAAAAATTGTAAGCATGTCTGTTCTTTTGCTGGTGCAAGTTACTGTTTTATTGTGCATGCTACATATCTCTGGCTGCAAGTTAGATGTTGTATACAACTTGTTCGATAGGTGGAAATAGTAAATGAAACTTACATTATGTGTTGTTGTTGTTATGGTTAGGTATCTTTTCCATTCAGAAATTATTTTATGTGAGGCTTTTCTTATGCTTTATGAAGATGCAAACAATATCTACCCTGAGTAATAATGGCATGAAGGAGCACGTGCCTTTCCCGTTAGCATGATTCCTAGTGTGCCGAGGGAGTTATCTCCCTAGGAAGCCACTTGGAAGCGTCCCACAAGCGACCCTTGCGGAGCATTAGATTGTTCAACGGGGAGGCTTTTAAAGCTGCCTGCCAACAAAGAAACCTTCGTTCAACTCATCGTATATTTTGCTTTTGGTTCGCTTTCCCTAATGTTTGGTTGTTTTCCCTTTCAGTTTAAAAGAATGAGGACTAGAAACACAATTGTCTTTGCCCGGTTGGTGTGACTGTTACACGACACCGCACTTGCAAAGAGAAGAGCAATTTAAGAGGATTCAGTTTGTTGTAAACGTTTTACACTGCAGGAACCAAAACCGCCTAAACTGGTTATAGTAGAATTGGTTAGAGAGTGTCTTCGCCTTTTGCCAGAAAGCCCTTTGTATCTGTCCAAATTTCATACTGTTGGACCTCAGTACCGCGGATTTGGCCTGGCTTACGATACTAAGGAGGCTGCAATGAAATGTGAACCTTCCTATAAATTAAAAAAATGAGTGTGGTTGTTGCGAAAAAAAGAAAGCGGAAAAAAGAAAAACAAAGCTGCAAAGAAAATTGTTGGTGCTAACAAGAAAATTTTCAAGAAAAAAAAATGATAGCATCCTCCCCAAACACCTTGTAAAGGAGAATAAAGTTGTAGACTGTATATAGCTATAGGCATTTTTGTAAGGTTTTTCTGCAAGTATACCTGTTACGCTGAGCCATATTTTGGATCTGCAAATATTGGCCCGAATATACTAGTTTGCTTTATCTAACAACTTGTACTTTGGTTTGTTGTGGGTGTTGTTGAACTTAAACCCTGTTTTGTAAGTACATACGATGGTCAAAATATATATATGTTTATTTTATCTACCTTGCTCTGGTTTGGAAACTATGTGCTTCCTTCCATTAAATACTTTGTTTTCCCTTTCATTATTTTTCAATATCATACAAAGCTTGGGTAACTATGTGCTTCTTTCAATTAAATACTTTGTTTTCCCTTTCGTTCTTTTTCAATATCTTACACAGCTTAGGTGTGTTTGAGTGAGGAATATATGTTTTATATCTCACCATCAAGATTGCAGTTGAATTCTCTGTTCAAAAAGCAGATTTTCCTTTACTTTTATTAGAAGATGCATTCAATAAAAAAAAAAAAAAGTGGGGATGAAAAACATAAACTGAGAGAAACAGAGAGATGAGCATTTTTTGTATTTAATGGTTTTGTTCAACTAATCAGTTGGCCAATGTAATTTTTAAAAAGTAAAAAAAATTAATGCACTACAAGGGAATTACAACGTCTATAATGTTGTTCTCTTCCCATCCTGCTATTCAGATTTAGTCCTTGATGAAGAAATTGATCTCTTTCACCATCATGAATCCCCAGCCCTATAGTTAAATCATAAATTTCAATCAGAGTTCATTAGCTAAAATAGAATGAGTTGGGCACAGTGGCATAATTAGCAATCCTTATATTCTTGAGACTATAATAAAGGCATATTGTATGGACACACAACAAAGCCCTTTTTAAGGAAAAAACAAATTGCATGCTAAGGACTCTCTTCAGACAATCTAATACTATCCACATTAGCGCCAAAAGAATCTGCCAGAAATAAAATCTAAGATTTCATTCCTAAATTTACTTACCAAATTAAACTTGAATTATGCCACTTTAAGTTACTAAAACACAATACCGTAAAGCCTTAAAAACATACTTCATAGTTTTCTCTTGTTGGATTCTTTAGAAAACAAGGAACAGAAAAGAAGCACTACGTGGAAAAATATATCCATATTAGGAAATCTACTCGAAGTATAAGCGTAAATGAAAGATATCCTCGTAAATCCCACTATCTATACAACCTCATGAGGGATAGGTTATTGTGAACCACTACTAGTGATAGCTGGGAAATAAATATTGATTCGATATCAACACAGCTGATTCCAAAAAATGAATACTTTAAGTTACTAAAACACAATACTATAAAGCCTTAAAAACATACTTCATACTTTTCTCTTGTTGGATTCTTTGGAAAACAAGGAAGAAAAGCAACACTACGTGGAAAATTATATCCATGTTAGCAAATCTAATTGAAGTATAGCGTAATCGAAAGATATCCTCATAAATCCCACTATCTATACATCCTCACGAGAGATAGGTTATTGTGAACAACTTCTAGTGATAGCTGGGAAATAAATAATGATTCGATATCAACACAACTTTTACGGTATTGTGTTTTAGTAACTTAAAGTGGCATAATTCAAGTTTAATTTGGTTCGCTAGTAGTATGCCACTCAAACACAATACCATAAATCCTTAAAAACATACTTCATAGTTTTCTTTTGTTGTATTCTTTAGGAAACAAGGAATGTAGAAAGCGACACTACGTGGAAAAATATATCCATATCAGAAATATACTCGAAGTATAGGCATAAATGAAACATATCCTCATAAATCCCACTATCTACACAACCTCACGAGAGATAGGTTATTGTGAACCACTATAAGCATAAATGAAGTATAAGCGTAAATGAAAGATATCCTCATAAATCCCACTATCTATACAGCCTTGCGAGAGATAGGTTATTGTGAACCAGTTATAACACATTGTAAGAATCCATCCAATCGTTGGCAACTATTTATCTCAACTATCACAAGAGTAGACACAAATACATTTTGCTAATGTTTCATGTTGCTTCATGGTCGTTCTCAGATTTGACTGCAGTTCAAGTTCTAGAATTGCTTGTAAAGGCTTTCTTCTACAATGGCTACAAAGCCTAAAGGTTTTTAACCTTCCCTTCCACAATGGTTTTTAATAAAAAAAAATGCTGCCCCCTCTTCGATTACTGGCATTGCATTCGATTTTAACTTATTTATACAAACTCTACGTTGTTATCCCTTAACCTGCCATCAATCTTTTGATCCACTTCAACCTTCCCTTCCACAATGGCTTTTATAAAAGAAATCTCCCGCCTTGTATCGTGAATGGTGGCATTCCACACTTTTTTAGATGTCCATGGCTCGGAAGTTGTTTTTTCCTGCGAAAAGAATTCCTTTGTCTTTCCCCCAAAAAAGTTTTTGTTGCCAAGCAATGAAATGTAGTTTTCGCGTAATCATTTTGCGGATACATTTTCTTATACAAGCTCCTCTTCCGTGGTAAAATGGCATGTATAGAATATGTTTAAATAATACATAGCTCTATTAAATTCATGCTTGTTCGAAATTGAAATCCACAACTATCTGTTATTACAAACTCTTTTTTACTAGGTCTGACTTCGTCTACATTCACAAGTTTTAGATATTTGGAATTTTGATGCCACGTAAAATTGAATGATGGCTAATTTTGGTTCATTGTTTTTGATGTGCTTTTTTGATGTCTGCTACAGTCAATGATACCATATTTGATTCACCATTCATTAGTTTATTGCTTCCTACTTGTTTGTTTAACTTATTTATACAAACTCGTCAGCTGCTACTATCTATTAGCCTGTTATCATTCTTTAGATTCATTTCTACCTTCCCTTCCGCAATGAATTTTAATAAAAATATTATTGCCCCTCTTGTGATTGGTGGCATTGCATTCAATTTTAACTTGTTTGTACAAACTCTACGCTACCATCCCTTAACCTGTCATCAATCTTTTGATCCACTTCAACCTTCCCTTCCATAATGGCTTTTAAGAAAAAGAAATTTCTTGCCCCTTTTTGGATCAAGCGGTATTGCGCTCAATTGACTTGTTTATCTTGTTATCTGCTTTCGACTTTTTGTTGACCGTTCGCGGTGTCATGCACGCGCATCCATTCTCCTCTACTTTGTGCACTGAGAAAATGGACACAACTTTAACGAGGGAGGTGTTGCATGCCTAATGGCCGGTTGCTCGGATATGGGTTCCACGTTCCAACTCCTCAACATTTGTCCAGTGCGCTCTTTATTAAATAGTGAAACCCAACATCGAGTTGACCTTCGACGTAGCGTGCATTATTGCCCTCCAAATTTTCAAAATTGGTTGCCGACAAAACGTGAAGGAAGGCACAATTATTCGCCTGCAAAAAACCGTTTGTAGGATGGTCAAGCATGAAATGTATGTAGTCATTGTTTTCACTTTTCTGTTGTCTTTTGGGCCCATACAAAAATTTCTAACATTTTCCTTGGTTGCACTGCCTACCTGTAGGACCGTTTTAATTACCGATATGGAGATAGTGAACGAAACATATCCGCAGATTGGTTCTCCTTCCCGGATCCCCAGTCATATTATTCGCGGCAAACAGGCACATGTTGACTAGACTGAGGGTGTGGCCAAGACTTTGTTTCCGCAAACACCGCCTCAGAAGATATATGCTTCCTCAAAATCTTCGTCGAAGGCCATCTTCATAAACGACTTAAACACGACCATGCGGGTTTGGTCCATTGAGGAAGAGCGCGGGCAAAAAACTCCATGCAAACATATAGTAACGATAATGGCAGTGGTTGTTTCTTTGGCTTCGATTTCGTGGACAGCAAAGGTGGTGAAATCCGTGTCACTTGTTTCAATGAGATTGCAGAAAAGTTCTATGACAAGATAGAAAATGAAAAATTGTACACCATCTCTAACGGAAGAATTGGAAAAGCAAAAGAAAAGTTCACCCTAAACATACATTTGGAAATTATTTTGTTAGCGCCCAATGTTCACCTCTCGCATGTGAACAACGAAATCATACCTTTGCACCACTTCCACTTTCTCCCCATCAAAGAAATAGCTAGAAGACCTGCCGGTTCTTTTTTTCACAAAGTAATGGTGTTGTTCTTGCTATTTCTCCGCGATCCACCATTCGCAGACATGATCAGACAGAAACGGTGAAGAGGACAATGCAAGTTAAAGACATGTCGGCATTTAGTGTTTCCATCACTTTGTGGGGTCAGCATTCAATTGCACTTGGACAAGAGCTGGAAGACTTCCTTTCCATTCCGCAGAAACCAGTGCTTGCTCTTAAAACTATACGTGTTTCCAGTTTCCAAGGAACATCTCTTGATACTATATCCACTACAAAATGGTTTGTCAACCCAGTGATCCCTGAAAGTCTCTCTCTGCAGGAATGGGTTGCATCTAATGCTTTCAATGTCCCCACACCATCTATCATAAACAGGTTCTAGGGCCTCCACTTGCCTTGTCCTCTCCGGCAACAATAGCTCAGGTTCTGCAAATGGGTAACACAGAAAAAAATGAATGGGCTGCAATCATGGCAAAAATCACAGACATTGCATTGGACAATTTTTATTACTTGGCCTGCCCTACAGTGAAAAATGGTACACAATGTCGCAAGAAAGTGCAAGAATTGGAAAACGGGTCCTGGTTTTGTGGGAAATGTAATGTTGTTATCCAAAAATGTGACTACAGGTATGCACTCCGTGTCACTTTAAAAGACGACATGGGGGAACTTCAATCTGTAACTGCATTTGATGAGACCGCAGAGAATATAATGGGCATCAAAGCTGAAGACTTGCAATTTTTGAGCATCGATGACGGTGCGACAACCGAGATTGCAGACCAGATTATAGGCCAAGAATTTCAATTTACACTTTCCATCAAAATTGAAACATACCGTGGGAACAAACAGTTTAAATGTGTCATTATTAATTCGCAGAAACTTGAAGCTACGACTTCCCATCCCTAAATGATGTTTATGTAAAAGTATACAAGCTTCCCTGCGTTGATGTTCTCCCCATTTTAACCTCTCCTGGTCTCCTTATGTGCTAGCCCCCTTTCAAGGAACTCTTTCTTGCACAATCGAATGGTTACTTGTACCTTTTGCTTTGTGTTTGTTTATGGAAACTCGGCTTTAATGAATATCAATATATATATATAGCTTTTTGTTTTGTGTTTGTTGACGAAATCTCTACGTTGTTGAATATCAATAATTGGAACTTCTACCCCTTGTTGCTTGAAAGAGAAAAAGTTGTAATGGCCATTTATATCGTATGGACATGTTGTTTCCTTCAGACACTTTAATGTATTTATAAATTTTGTTGAATGTGCTTTGCTAGTTCAACGTTCCTTGACTTTTAATATACATGCACACTACAAATTTCTTATTCTTTTGTTTTACTCCATGCATGACTATATACAGAGTTTTTTTCTTTCCTCATCTCATACTTTTGTTCCTTCTACAGAGCATTGCAACATTCCCCATGTCTGCAGAGCAAAGACTAGCTCGAAGAAGAGAACTCTACGCAAGAAACAAAGAACGGATAAATGCAGATCAACGCGTCGTTACCATGCAAGAAAAAACACACCATGCACATCTTTTTTATCCCATCTCACACCTTTCCGGTCCTCGACCCCTGCCCTTCCTTCCTCGACTTCTACCTCTCGCGTTATCCCACCCGCCGCACGTGTTTTTAGTTTCACCACCACCGCTCCTCTTACCCCATTCCTTACACAAAACACTTCCACCCATTCCTTCTTCGAGGCCCATGCACCCTTGCAGACACACCACTTTCTTCTCGTTCGACTCATTCCTATTCCCCCACCTTCCACATATTCTCCGATGTCCTCTTCTTCCTCCCTTCCCATCGATACTTTCATCAACCTCTTCCGTTCATTTGTACTTCCTTCCCCGCTACCAACCCATGCCAACCTCGTTGATGCAGGTTGTTGTTCGCCACCATGATCCCTTCTGAGCCATCCGCCTCTTCTTCATCCTCGTTTGCAGAAGCACAAAGGAGTTTCCACAAAAGGATAGATTCCCTTTCCATTACAAGCACCTGCACTATCTGTTTGGAGAATTACCCTTTGGCATTCAAACTAAGTATTATTCTAGGATTTGTCCTTTGCTCCGGTGTAAGTTAGAGAAACAAGGACACCACTTTTCTTCGTGGAACAACATGGACCTGGGTATCCAGACCATCCGTACTTAAATCTTTGACACAAGTTGAAGAAATGTTGATAGCTAGAGTTAACCCAATTCTCCAAGTAACCCATGCACGTGGTGGACAATACAAATACTCCGGCCACACTATAAGCTTCCCCCAAAATATCTCTTCCATAGCAAAGTACCTCCCTCAACGTCTCGGTGATTTGGATCTACTTCTTGTGCAAAAGGCAGGCTCCCAACAAACAAAATACGATTTCTACATTAGTAGATCTCGTGTATGGCATGCACTTCAATACAAAATTTTGCATGACCCTTACTACAAAGACGTTCTTATTGACAGTGAAGCCCTCGACTCTCTTCCCGTACAACAAATAGATATTGCCTCCTCCCTTAACTCCATAACAATGGACATCCCTACCTCTTCAGACACTACCGCACATGATTTCAATGATGATCCTTCACTCTACACTTTAACTAGCGCCCATACTTCTTCTTTCGTCCCTTCTGCCCACAACTCAGGCACCGAAGATGAGGAAATCTCGCAGTTCCTTCTCTCCCATGACCTAAACATGCCTTCCACCATGCCTTGGCCAAACATAGGTCTTTCTCCCATTAATGAATACACCACTGAGGGTCTATTTTCCATGGCATTTCCAACTTTGTTTCCTAAAGGTAAGGCTATGTTTAGGCAACCTCGCATGAAAGAAGTCCTTTTTCACGAATACGCCCTCCATTTGATCCGTTACCATGATAACCATTCGGTTCCCACCCCCAGTTTTGCTATTTTTTGCTTAACCTCATCATGCGCCATAGAGCTAATCTACAACCACCGTTTTCATGCAACAAAACCTAGAAAATGACATACCGCCAACTATAGCAGACCTCCAAAAAAAACTACTGGAAAACCCTGCATATTCCCTTCCAGATACCTTGATGCGCTTTGGAAATAACCTCCGCGGAACACGGTCCTTCTGGTCAAAACAGAGGGGAAATCTCAGACATGGTTGAACAGTTAGGCGCACCAACATTCTTCTTCACTCTTAGTGCTGCAAGATACTAAATGGCCTAATCTTCATAAATGCATGCCGGGTGCTCCACCTCCTAATCCTCGATTCACACAAAGATTCAAAATGCTCAACATTATCAACCACCCCCACCATGTTGCTTCTTACTTGCACCAGAGGTTCACAATATTCCGTGAGGAGGTGCTGGAGAAACACCTTGGGGCCAAGGACTACTAGTGCACAGTAAAAAAATTCAAATCGCTCATTTTCCATTCTCTTTCTCTTCCTTTCTAACTGTCTTCTTCCTATAGGTACGAATGGCAACATAGAGGGTCCGCACATGTTCACGGTTTCCTTTGGCTCGAAGGTGCCCCGCGATAGATGGGAACGACGACGCTTATGTCGATGCAACAAGGTTATACTTTGATCAATACGTTTCCGCCTGGAACCCTCGAGCTCCTGAGCGCAGGCCAACATTCTTACAAAGATCTCTCGAGGATGATCCCTGCTTGCTTTCCTCTGCAGAAGTTCGGCTTCCACCCTCCCTGCAGACTGGAGGAACTTATAAACCGAGTTCAACGCCACACCAAATGTTTTGAAGAAACATGTCTACGAAAAAAAGGTTCTAGAGTTGTATGCCGATACAATGCACCTTGGGAAACACAACCTTTTTCTTCCTTGACCATTGATGCCAAGAAAACTGTTAAATACCTTCCTTCTAGGAATGATGACAGATTAAACATTCACAACAAAGCCATGCTAGTTATATAGAGAGCCAACATTGATTGTCACTGTATTGTCCCGACACGTTGTTCTTAAATACATTGCAAAGTATGCCTCCAAAGCAGAACAACATTCATAAACATACCACCAAATGCTCTCTAGACTTTGTTCACATGTAAACCCCGATTTCCCAAGATCTTTTGCAATACGAAAGATGCTCACAGAGAGTGTTGTTGAACATGACATCAGTGCACAAGAAGCTTGTCACATGCTTCTCAAACTTCCTCTTGTTGTGTCCAGCCACTGCAGACCATCTATTTGAATGTGGGGAAGAAAATACTTCGGCGCCTTTCTGCATGGATACTCAAGAACAAGATACATCACAAATTTTTGATGCGTACCTTGCACGCCCTCCATCCATGGAGCCCCTTTCCCTTATCCAGATTGCTCGAGATTGGAGTTACAACAAATACCGAAAGAATGACAAATGGAAACAACGAACTCCACCAGCAATTGTCGGGTGTACCCAAGGTTTTCCATCATTCCACCAACTAATACAGATGCTTTCCACCTTTTCTGTTGGTCTGAGCTCCTACTGTACAAGCCTTTCCACAACATTCCTTTAGATATTGGTTCTTCACCAGACATTGTTTCTTCCAATTGACACCTGTTCAAAAATTCGTACAAGTCGTGGCATGTTAGAAGAACAAACACAGAACCTAATACTGTTCCAGATGCCTCGTCCGACTTAGACACAGACACCATTCAAGCAACAGAGCAAATCTATGAATGACGGCTTTTGGCAAAACTCCGTCAGGACAAATAGAAGGTCTTGACCACCTCCATATGCTTGGCCTCCGAGAATTTGACTCCCTTTATAATTGGACATGCAACAGCGATCGGTTCACTTGTCGACGTTGCACCTTCTTTTTGAAACAAATAAGGCCAATTTTGGCCCTCCCATACTAGTCCCTCTTCACCATCTACTTTCAATGATGACCAACAACTAGCTTTCGACACAATTCTCTACCACTTTTCCTCTAAGGAAAACCTACCACCCCTTCATCTCATTATTCAAGGCACTGCAGGAACAGGAAAGTCATTCCTCATCCACTCTCTCAAATCTACCTTCTCCTCCCTCGCAAGCCCTCGCTTTTGCCCCTTCTTTTGCTAGCCCCCCACATGGCATTGCTTTTAACATTTCTGCATCAACCGTTCATTCTTGCCTCCGAATTCCCATTAGAGATTTAAAACCCCTTGAAGGCCAAGCTTTGGCCTCCTTCCAAGACTCATTAAAATATATTAGATACATTTTGATTGATGAAATGAGCTTCATTGGCCCTAAACTTCTTGCAAAAATTGACTTCCGCCTTCGTGAGGCCTTTCCCCATTTCTGGACTTCCCCTTCAGAAATAGATCGATGGTTCTGGTTGGAGACCTTGGTCAGCTTCCACCCGTTATGGACATTCCATTATATGCCAGCAATCCTACGGTGCATCCCTTTGGCACACATTTCCTAATTCAATATCCTTAACATCTATATTGATAACAAGGCTCTACTCATTTCGGGTTTCCTTTCGCAACTTGCTTCTCAACATCCAAAACGGTGTTCCCACCCTTCCAGATTGGGAGACATTGATGTCCCGCATGATTCTTTCCTCTCAGAACAAGAACTTCTAAACTTCCACACTGCCCCCACCTTTTCTTGACAAATATTCTTGTTAAAACCACAATTTACGAGATGTCAAGGAACTCAATTCTCCAATGCCTTTCTATCATTATCATTGTGAATACAAGGAGTGACTCCCATGATCTTGATGATGACCAACTTGAACATATAGTGCTCCTTGCAAAAAGCAAAAAATCATGCTCACTGACTAATTTATGGATTGTTGCAGGCCTTGTTAATGGTGCATCTGGCACTATCATTGACATTGTCTATTGCCCTTCCTCCGCTCCACCTTCTTTTCCTTCTTTCATTGTTATCGACTTCGATCGATATACTGGTCCTCCGTGGAATCCATCTAATCCCTCCCATGTCCCCATTCCCCCCATTTCAAGAGGTTCTCGCAGACAATTGCCTTTAAAAATGGCTTGGGCTTTATCTATTCACAAATCCCAAGGGCTCACCCTTCCTCATGCTACCATTGACATTGGATCCACCAAGAGACCTAGACTTACTTTTACTGCTCTTTCAAGAGTTCCTTCCTTGGAAAACATTCGTATCGCCAACTTTCTCCTTCGACCACTACCCTGGAATGTCCTCTGCCCCCTCCTCCAATTCCGCAAAAATGAATAACTTCGTCTCCAATCACTTCCTCCCTCCCCGCCTCCTAATACCTGCCTCCTTTTCTTTCTTCATCATTCTCCTTCTCCAACCTTCCCCCTCCACCCCGACCATGTCCCTGCATTTTGTTCTTCCCCTTTCATGTTTACTAACACACCCTTTCCTGCTATTCTTCTTCCATAAAATGTTCCACTGTTCACCTTTATTTTGTTGTGATAAATAAAATTATCTTCTGTTGTCCTGCGTTGTGCTTTCTTTTCTCGCATATGGTTTCTCTTTTTCTAGATTAATTTCTTTTGATTCTTTCCTCTTCCATTTTACACCTTCAAAACTTTTAATTTATCATTTCATATACAACCCCCACTTCCCTTTCGGCATTCACATCGCACACCTCGCATGCGATCGCTAGTTTATTATCATATAGAAGAGGTATCTAGGTTGAGAAAACCCTAATGCTGAAATCTCTCATATACAGATGGTGAACTATTTCAAAACAACCAGAATTTTCAGCTACCACTGAGGCGCTTTCTAAATTCTTCTACCTCCCGAGATCGATCTCGAATCCCTTGGCAAAAATATCCCCAGGAATGGCTAGATTAGAAGTGAAAGTGGTGAAGGGGACAATAGAAGCGCCTAGATTTTGATTGTTAAATGCAGCTATCATGATTGTTAAGGAACTTCAAAGGAACGCCAAGACAATGCAACCAAAATGGATAGCTCTTCCGTAGATAGAAAAGATCCAAAGTGCATTTTTGAGAATTGACTTGTTGATGTCTAAATCCATTTCCTGAACCAGAGGGTCGGGGATTTCTACCTAAGGGGACTCCCTTGAGAAAGTCACCGGAATATCACCAAATGAAAAGTAAACCAAGGAGTCGTCATAATTGGGAGGAGAACCAGATCCACAACCCATAGAAGGATCTCCTAGGATTGAAGAGGCCTGGCGGCCAAAACCAAAGCAGGGACCGAATCGAGATCAAAATAGATTTAGGACTTGCAGAAACCACCATATACATGAAAGGAGTTCGAAGCATTTCTTCAATCCTTGGAAACCTAGTGCTCAACAAAAGGTGGACCGTATCACATGGTTCGGAATGAAGAGGTGGCTTGTTACCTCAAAGTAGCCAAATCAATAACCCGCCTAGTGAAACAATATCCACGCCTTCAGAATCCCCAGCCAACCGACACGTTAAAGCCGTGAGATCTAGTCTTAGCTAGACCAAGGCTAGCCGCCTCGATCGATCAAAAAATTCCCACATTTCCCCAATTTTGGGTTCCTCAATTTCCCCATAGTTACCTAAGTCTCGGGACGCTTGGGACGAGATTTCCGGACGCAAAAAAATTCCTAAATTTTGGGGACGGCAAGGGGACAGCTATTAAAATAATACATAAAAATTAATATTTCAATATTTTTAACTTTTTTCAATGACATTTAGGGATTTAAACTGTATTTAATGTATTTTAGGTACTTTCAAGATTATAATTGAATGCTCTTGGTAAAAATAACAGCTTTTTAATAGTAAAAACATCAGAAAACTTTTGAAATTTTTTTTAAATTGGGGACGTCCCCTCCAAGTCCCCAAGTCCCCGAAACGTTCGGGACGTCTAGGACGTCACCAAAATCTAGGGGATGCGTCCCCACGTAACACTAATTTTCCCCAATTAGTAAAGTAAAAGTTAACTTTTTTATCAAAATTAAAAAGGAAAATAAGTTAGAAACGAAATTAAAATTTTGTCTCAAAATAGGGCCCATGTAGTAGTGGCAGTTGCTTTTTTAGAGGACTTTCTTTTCAACATGTATAGCAAAATTCACGTGTTTTTATCCTTTACACAAACTACGTAAAGTATGTCTCATGTCTTTTCACTTGATCCTTGATAAAACATGAAAACTAGTCATTGTTTTTATTTACAGGAATATCTTTTCAATTTGTAAAGTGATTTGAAATTTGTAGTTTTTTTAATAATTATACATACGGAAAATATCTAGAAGGTCTCAAATGGCAAGTGGATTCTATTTATTGTAAGTTTCAATTACAAAAATTGTATCTACATATGTAGTAAAAAGCAACACTATATGCAGCCCCCCTCAAGTTCACCTACTTGAAGCATGTAAGTTCTGCTGACTTACTTTAATCAACGAGCTGTCATTGTTACAGAAAAACACCATATACAGGCACCCACAAGTAACCTGACCTCTTACCATTTGTATTTACATCTTTTTGAAAAATTATTCCTATTTGTTTCTTTCCACATTTTTTACAAGTTAAGATCCTAGGTTTGATTAAATTTGTGCATTTCTAAAACCTCTTCTTTAACCCATTTATTCTCAATAGACTTCAATGTAAAAATTAATTCAATATTTGTAATGTAACAGTTGGTATATACCAGCAAATTAGTGAAGTTGTTGATCTATTAGAGTGGAATAATGACAAGCTTGTCGTGGAAGTGGTAGTTCATGATATAGACAGAGCTGAAACAACCACACTGGAAAATTCAGTGTACGCATCCTTGAATCTACAGGGGTGGAGACACTCAAAGGTAACTCTAGTCCAGAATCTGGAACTAGACCCTAACATTAAGAAAGTGCAATTTGACATTCTTGAAGATTTGACTGGGACAAAACAAATTGTAAGAGATTGTGGAAGAGGATGGGAAAAGCTGAAATATATCATAGAAAATGAGAGCATCTTCTTATCTATTAATAATGTCTTGAGGATAAGACATTTAAAAGATCTCTTGCCACTTGATCTAACTGTTTTAAGAAAATTGCAACTATTTGTAACAGCTAAAAAATAAACATATCATCTGCAATTGAAAACTAGTTTGTTAAACAATGCATAATGTATCATAATGTAGGCAAGATGGACAGAGAAAGTCACTCAAAGTTTATATTAAAAACAGTCCTCAGGTGAAGTAGATAACAACTATATACAATTATTGTCCTTTATCTTTAGAAGTTGTGGGGGATATCTCTCGAAAAAAAGTAACAAATATGAATTTCAAGATAGAGTGTTGAATTGGTTTAAATGTGGAGAATCTTTTATTTTTAATAAATAATATAGTTTTGATGAGCTAATTTTTTGTTTTTTACAATAACCTTAAAGAGAATATTATGGAGGCGTTCTTAAATATATTTTCATTCTTCTATGATTATAAGTGGTATGATGTTTTATACATTGTAGAAGAGGAAAAGTTGAAATACTTTAAAGTCAAGCTTTAGTTAAAAGAAAACAAATAAAAAAATTGTTTGACATGATATTGCAATAAATGCAAAATGATAAGCATTCGTGATTTGATTTTGACACTAGTAAGAATATAGCAAAAGACAATCAATTTTCAAAAGTATATATTTTCATTACTACCTTGGAGAAAAATGAAAAATATACAAACTCCTGCAATGTTAAGGATTAAAATTTGGTTTACTAAATCTCAAAGTTTTTTTTAAATTGTGTTAACGTGATTTTTGAATGACAAGTAGACAATATAAAAGAAAATTAGCTTAAAAGGAGAAACATAAATTAAAGTCCAATTTGTATATCAACACTATGGTTAGACAAAATGAGTTCGAATCTTCGGATATTTTCAATAGACAAACAACAATATTTGAAAAGTACAACAAATATTTTTATCAAGTTTATATTCCATTCAAAGTCAACAAAAATTCACAAAAGTTAATTAATTTATCAAATATAAGTCATTTGTGTAGGCTACAGTATAGCTCAAAAACATAATAATTGAGAGGAGAGGAACTATATAGGTGTTCATGCATAATAACTTACTCTTTACAAAACTTATGTCTAATATCTAACTTGAAACAATTTACTTGTTTTAATTCGATGTTATTTTTTCTCGTATAATTTCTTGATTTCACAATTAAATACTAATAAACTTTTATATGTTATGAACTAATAATAGATGTATTATATTTATAAACAAATTTTTACCTCTACAAATAGTTAAATGTGAAATTTGGAATGGTTAGAATGTTTTTCCAAACCTTTGAAAAATTAGAAAGAGTAGGATTACATGTTAGAAATATCTCATTTGATTCGCAAAATTAGAAAATAATTTTAATTTTGAATTTGAGCAAAAATAGTTAAATAAACACATGCACCAACATATAAAAACTACATATGGATGGTTGCGAACACACAAAAATACTTAAAACTATCGGGAAGCTTTATTTTTTACAAAAATTGGAATTGAGTGTGGAGAAGACAACATTTATCAACAAGTTTACTAAAATTGTTCTCTTTCAAATTCTTTTTTGAAAAGTTGTAAAAGTCGAAAAGAAATTTCAAACAAATTTTATAACATTTCATCATTGCGATTTCTTTTCTTAAAAGGATGCTCAAGTTCAAGTGAACTTCTAAGCAATTTTCATAACTCTTCATTTTTACAATTGTTAAATTTAACAAATTGTTTCAATCTTATACCTCTTCCAAAAATATAGTATGTATTCTTTTGAAAAATATTAAGTCCGAAGAATGTAAGATGCTAATCAATATTTGAAAAAATATTGAGGTATGAGGTTTATGTCAATCAAACATATCTTTTGATAATTGTTAAAAATTGAAATAGTAATCTAATACAATTTGTCAACTAACAACTCTCAAAACAATTTTTTTATATATAAATTTTATTCGAAAATATTTTTCACTAGGTTGAGTGAATTCACTAGCTCGCAAATAATGACATTAGATAAATATATTTACTTAGAACTTGATTTTTAAGGTTTTATTAAATTAACAAAATTACACATGGACATTTGTTATTAATTTTTAAACTTATTTGTCGTTATTATCAAACTTACTTGTTTGATAAACTTTTTTTATTGATAAAACGGGTTGAAGGGACCCGTTCCCTATTCCTAAAGCAGAGGCCAGATCCTCTGGATAACAACAGGCTTTTAAAGCCAAAGGTAAACAAACTACATCTGAACAACGACTTACAAAAGTATAAGAAAACCAAAACAGCTAAAATAAAAAAATTACTTCCCACCTTGCGATGGAAAATAATCCTCAATGCTGCCCATTCTACCCTTTTTGTTTTTTCGCTTTTTTACTTCGAACCACTTGCCTTGGTCAGTCGAGATAACCAATGCAAGTTCACTAGGAATTGCCGAAGCAATCATTTTATCAAACACGAATTCCGATCTGATTCCGAACTTTCCGAATAATGTCCTCTTTTTGTTCCACCTGCAACCAGGTGATTTTCCTAAATTCCCATCTCGAGTCCTCCTTCCCTGTGTCTACTTTATTCGCAGGGTTTGGATTATTCAGAGCATCCTTAAAATTGAACCAAATCTGGGTTAACAAAGCCCCAACCGCTAGAAGAGGTCGATCCATTCTTTTTTGTAGATTTCTGGTTTTTATTGAAGGGACAAGAGGCTTGTAGATGACCCATATTTCTGCATAATCTACACCGGAATGCAATATTCTCATAGTCTAAGATCTGGCAGAATGCTGAAAATTACCAAATTTAAGATTGATCCGATCCGGTAATCCTTTGCTCAAATCGAGTTCAACGCACATACGGGCAAAAGAACACAGACCGAATGTGTTCTATCCAAGTCTTCTTTGATAAACTTGCCCAAACCATTACCAATATCCTCCAGGGCATACCATAGATGCAAGGGGAGATTAGGGAGCCTGACCCAAACAGGTGTTTTGGCAACCGAATATGTGTTCGGATCGAAATCTGGAAACCATGGAGTTATAAATAAACCCGCATGTCCCCAGAACCACGGACCATCTATCAAACATCATGATAGTCTTCAATTTCTAAAATGGACAAAAAAAATCCTTTAGGAACAGAGGGATATTTCACACTTATTGGTCCAAGTATCGAATACCCACTAGTACAGAGCAGAGGAAGGCCAGAACCCGTTAAACCTACCGATCACTACATCTCTTGATAAATTTTTGAAATATTCCTCCACCTCAGGGTTCTCGATGGTTACAGAGGGAATATCCTCAACCAAATGACCAAGTAGGCGGACACTTGTTTGTTTGCCTAGGATCGTACGCTGTTGTTTTCGAGTATATCTTTGAAAGAGGTAGTCTTTAGAAATATCCGGACCATGATGGCCAACCGCCGCCGTTATACGCTTCAAGGTAATTTTGCCCGCCTATCCCCAACGAAGTCCCAACGAATTTTAAAACCCTGGGATTAGGGCACTGTTCCTCCCCTTCTTACCCCGTCCACCATTATCATGCTCACCCCCACTTGCCCGGAGATCCCCTCGGCCAAACCGTGGTTTATCCTCCTCCTCGCCGTGGCCTCGCAAGCCCTCCCTACCTCGCCTTCGGCATTTCCCTTTACTCGCATCTTTCCTCTATTCTAATGAGTGTATCACCTTCAATGATAAGCTTAGACTTATCAAATGCAATAATTTAAAACAAATATGCAGAAATTTTCATTACATCTAAGCATTAAAAATATTGAACTTGTTTGAATGTTAAAACTTACCAAACTTCTAAAACTTTTGGAAAATTTAATGGGTTAGAAATTCTAAATCGATCAAATTGTTATAAGTTAGATGATTTTTACATGAATTTTCATAATTTATCGTCCATAATAAAATTGAATCTCTCGTAATATAAAAAGATGGACATGAAGTGGATGGATAGTGCGAGATTTCTTCAAATTTTGAATTGCTCATGACAACGAAAAATTTATCCAAAGGTGAACCAAAATATAAAAGGAAAAGGGGCACACTTAGTCGTAAATATCTTCTCTCAAGTATCAATTTCAATTTTTTTCTTTTCTAATTTATTTAAATTTCAAATTAACATTATTTATAAAATGTTGATGATTTAATAAAATGCGAGATTCCTTAAAATGTTTTATCTTTCAATAAAATATGGTACGAGTCAATATTAGAAGCAATTTTATCAAAATTATATAATAACAAAAATTTCTTATTTACAATTATCAATAACCCTTTCTATTCCACCTTCCAAGGACTCACATTATCTTCATAATATAATGGTGACATAACGTTAAACTTAAATATATGAAAATAAATGGAATGTAGGCTAAAATAATCGAGAGTATATATTTCACATAGAGATCAATATATTTCTTCATATATTGTCCACAAAATTGCTTCGCACACCACGCAACTCCAAAAAATCATCATTTTGAAAAAAAAATTATGCTCGTTATGGATCCTTCATTTTTCTTAACAAATATAGACTATATAGAAACACGTAACAATGTGGGATAATTTTTCACATATATTTGATGAAATTATGAATTTTATCCAATATATAAGATGTCATTTCTCATTGACATGTGTTTTATATATTTTTATCTAGTCCATATTTGTTAAAAAACATAAAAATCCATAACACAACAAAATAATTTTTTCAAAAATGATAAACTTGAATTACATAATGTGCAAGCAAAAAAATTTGGACAATACATGAAGAAATACATCGACTTTATACATGCAATATATATATATATAATTAATTGTTTTAGTCTACATTCCAACCAATTAAATTTTTTTCTAAAATATTTAAGTTTAAAATTATGTTATCATTATCAATTATAATATAAAGTGAGTGTGTGAAAGATGGGGAAAATTACAAGGGTCATTGATTTTTGTAAATAAAAAATATTTTATCATCATATAATTTTGATAAAATTGTTTCCAACATCAACTTATCACATTGTGTTTTATCTATTTGCATATACATAAATAACATACTAAGAAATTTCGTATTTTATTAAAACATCAAACATTTTTATAAATGTCTACAATTTGAAATCTAAGTTGGAAAAATTCAAAAATTTTACCCGAGAGAAACTATGTAATGTCCCACTTCGGGGATCAATAAAATTATGCAAACAACCAACTCTTCAACACTCCAATCAAATGCAAATAACAAAACTTAGTTAAAAACTACTTAAAACAATCAAATAGATGACTCAATAAACCCAAAGATAGGGTTTAATGGCCTCTACTAAATAGCTTAAGCAATTAATTCTCGGCTGGACTAATGAAACTCAGAAAATCAGATTGCTTCCCATAAATATGAAGATCAAACACCGCTGCAAAAGATTTCCAAATCTGATCTAAATCTACCCATACAACCTACTAAATAAATATGTAGAAATCTGATCTGAACATTCATCCAAAGATCACTGTAAAAGAGGAACTTGCACTACCATAGCATCATACCATATTAGATGCAATACTCAGTTACAAGAGGATATTAAATCGCTGCCAAAAAGGGAAGAATATCATACCCAAATAACATCACCCAGATTGTTGTTATTAAGTATTAAACAAGCACAACTCAGCTGCAATAAAACACTTGGAGTTACTCCCAAATGCCTTCACACATATCACTGCCAGGTATGTCCATTTAGATCATTGTTATAACATGCAAAATTCGTGATTCCTAATCACCACAATGAAAGATGAGCTCGCTGTTTGTAAACACTCAACAATATGCATTAAACATATGGATTTGTGCCCTCCTAACACAGTTCACTGCCACAGCCTCAACCATTGCTTGATTAAGTATAAAATGTATTGCAACAATACTCAGTATTCTACCAAACATCCACCAACAAATCGCTGTCAAAGAAGAGACTTAATCACATCCTAAGTACATGCCTATGCCAGTCGATTTACTCAGAGATATTTCATATTAAAATCTGCACCCAGAACTTCTTATATCTTCTCAATCTTATGCAAATCAAGTTCACAATAGTTAGGATATATTAATCAAAGAGCAAGATAGGATTCGCTGGATACTTTGGGCCTTCAACAAGCATTCCCAACACTTCAAACCCAGTCGCTGATGTCTGGGAAGGATTGACAGATTTGTATGAATGAAAATCAAGTAATAATCATGTGAAGTAATTACCAAACTTGTTCTACATAAGTCGTTGTCAAGAGGGACTGTAAAAACATCACACTAATATGCAAATACCTAGTCGATCCACCTTGAAAATACCTCAACCATGTACCAAATTAATAGGCAACACAACCAGCCACTCCATTTATACTGAAAAGGTATTTAACTCAGCCCATAAACATCAATGATAAGTCGCCAAAGCTAGAAAGCACTCACCAATATCAAAGGAACATTAAATCATTCTCACTTTACCAAATCGAATTGCAAGGAGCAAGAAATCACACCCAAAACCCCAAGTAAATCAAGCATGGTGAATCGCTACAATAAAAACATGCAGATTTCTACTTGCAAATTCAACCAAAACAAATAACCTCTTCAATTTGATATTCAAAGATCAGCTACAAAGATCTCCCAAGCATGAGAGAGAGAAGGAAAATATCAATGGGCATGCATCCCAACTCCAAGCATGGAGTATCAAATAAATCTCATCATAACATGTCCGTAATAATGGTCCATCAATCTCCTTTTATAGAGGAGTTACAAATTTGAATTTCCCTTTTGGAGGGAAAACATAACATTTAATTAGAAACACTAGTCCCATGTGCACTTTGCACTTTATTTAATTTCTTAATTTAATATTAAGAAATATCTAACCTATGTGCACATTCTAAACTTCCTAGAACTTCCCACTTGATCATTGCTAGACACACCCCAAGGGGTTACAATGCTAATAAAAAGAGTGAATCGATTAGGTAGTAACATCTCTCAAAAAGGGGGACATTAAAACTAGTAATTATTACCAAGTGTCATTTTTCTTCCCTTTGCATTTTGGTCACAAATTTTAAACGGATCCCACACTATTCATCTATTTCTTACTCAATTTTATTAAAGACGACAAATTATAGAAATTTCCTAAAACATTTTTTAATTTAGAACATTTTAATAGATTTAAAATTTTCAACGCAACAAACTTGTCGAAAAATAGCTAGTATAAATTTTACACTTAGACAAGTTCATTATTTTTAATGTTTTGAGATAGTGAGAGTCACTGCATAGTTTTAAATTATTGTAGTCTAACAACTCTAAAATATCCAACAAGTTCGATAATATATTCAAATAAATTGAAAAATCAATTACATTTGTTCATGTATAATATTGTTAACTTGTTTTATTTGATCGGTAAACGCTTTTTACCGGAGCTATGAACGGGGTTATGGGGACCCCACCCTTACAATACTAGATTTGATTGTTTACAAAAACAGGGTGATCAACAAATAACGCAAAAGATTTGCCACCTTGAACCCCAAAAAAACTATATATCCCAAGCTATATAACAAAAACTAGAGCAACTACATGAAAATTACTCAAAAACTTCTATAACTTCCACCTTGATCCTAGCACCGGCCACGCCCTTCCCTCGCATCATCACAATAAAGCAGCTTCTTCCGCGACTCTCGCGAGATGTTTACACTTGCTTGCTAAATCTTCATTCCACCTCCCCGGCCCGGCTTTCTTTAAAAGGAAGGCGTGGAGGAGACTTACCCTTAGTCATGAGCTAAGAAATGTTGGCCGGGGCCAAGTCGATTGGAGAGGCGAGTAGTCCAAATCCAGGGGCTTGATATGGGCAGGACCTGCGTCCTTCAATCGACACTTTTGGTGGACCGCAACAACAAACTCCCACAACATATAGTTCCTTTTTTTTTCAGCCTCGCTACCAGCCTTGCATCAGAATGGGCCCGCTACCGCCATTACTCCGTGAAATGTCAGAGGCACAAAACCGAGCGACCGCTTCCTCCAAGCCCTCTGCGTGCTTAGGCCAAATGATATGGCTGCAATCAACAAAGCCTCCTCCTTATTACCGCCTAATAGTAAAAGATTAGAAACAAACACAGAAGCTATTTCCACGTTAAATCGAGCCTCCTGACTCTCTATGAAGGTAGAATTCCCCTAGAATTCTTTCCATCTGCGTGCAAATCGAACCAAATCCAATTCTAAAACCTTTTTCAAGGCGTAGACTAAGAAATGCAACCGTAGAAGGCCATCTCCCTGGTTTCTCCTCTCAAAAACAAGGTCGGGAATGGCGGTATGGACATGATCCTATCACGAACCCTCGCTAAACCAAGCAAAAAGGTGAGTGGGATATGAGATCGGGCCTTCTTTAAAAAGGCTCTCACGTGTTGAACCACTCATGTAGGGGCCTAAATAAATTCCGCATCCTTCAAAATGATTTCATTTAACCCCGCCACCTAGAGACATCATTGGAGATGGTGGTCTCACAACTTGTAATACCACTACATTGGCCAAAAATCCATCCGCCTCCCCTATCCAAAAGCCTCCTAAAAATGTGACTAATACTCCAAAAGTCCAATTTGTTAAGCCAATAAAGAATGTTGGAAACATAGACATCCGTAGAGCCCAATTAAGAGATTTGCCATTTTTTACCGCTTGAACTATTATTTGCGAATCCCCTTTAGTGTGAAGGTGAGAGCTCCCACATTCGATAGCCTTTTGACCCAAAAAGAAGAGCATGAGCTTCAAACCATATTACAGTCCTAACTAGAAGATGAAACGAGCAACCACTTATCAGCTTCCTTTCTCATTTCAAGAACGCATCTCACCCCGAAAGACCTGGGGTTCCCTGGATGCCCCATCGAAATTGATCTTACGAAACCCATGGGTGGATATAATATTGTTAACTTAATAAAGTCCTAAGCATCAAATTCTTCTAATCAAGTACATCTATTAAATGTCAATGTTTATATACTAATGTGTTCACTCAATCGACTAAGAAACAACATCTTCAAATGAGAACATTTTATATAAGAATTTTTTGAATGATTGTTAACAAATTTCATCAAGTAATTCTTTCGATTTTAAACACTTATCAAAAGATATGTCTCGATTGACACAAAGACTTCAAGTCTTTAATATTTTTGAAATATTGATCAACATCTCGCATATTTCAAACTTAATATTTTTCAAAAAATATTTCTCATACTTTTAAAGAAATATAACATTGGTGTAATCTATTATATTTAACAAAGCAAAGATGAAAATTATAAATAATTTTGAAAATTCATTTAAGTTTGAGCATCTTTCTAATGAAATAAATTGCATTTATTAAAAAAATTAAAAATGTTTGGAAGCTCTTTCAGGACTTTTACAACATTTTAGGAAAAGTAATTTGAGAGAGAACAATTTTAAAACTTATTAATAAATGTAGTAGAGTTCCCCACACACTAATTGTAACTTTTGTAAAAATAAAGTTTCACAATAATATTAGATTTTTTTCATGTTCACAACCATTTAAATATAGTATTTCTATGTGGACGCAAGTGTTTTTCTTAAACGTCACCAACTCAAATCAAAATTAGTTTTTAAATTTTGCTACACAATTAAATGATATTTTTGCATATAAATCCTACTTGAGTTCGTTAAATGTCAAAAGTTTTAAAAATATGTTTGTCAATTTAGATTTCATATTTAACCACTTGTAGACGTGAAAATTTCTAAAAATATAATACATTTATTATTAATTCACAACGTATAGAAGTTCACATCAAATACATGAACTAAAACCGTAGATATTCGATTGTGAAACAAAATAAATATACAAAAACATTAAATTCAAGAAAATAAATTATTTAGTGTTAGATATCAAACATAGCTTTTATAAGGGTAAGTTGCCTTTTATGAACACCTTATAGTTCTTCCCTTTCAATCATTGTTTTTCGAGTTATACTATAGCCAACCCAAATTAATTGAGATATGTGAATATTTTTCCACTTGAATGGAACCTAAATTTGATAAATACTTGTTTGCACTTTCCAGACATTGTTGTCATGTTGTCCTCTCAAAATATATAAAGACTCCAACTCATTTTGTCTAACCATAGTGTTGGCATATATTAGATTTGACTCAATTTTTTGTTTTTCAAGTCAAACTTTTATTTCATCTAAATGTCATTCAAAAATCACGTTAACATAATTTAAGAGAATTACTTTGAGATTTTAATAGAATTGAATTGTTCCTCCTTAACATTTTAGGTGTATGTACATTTTCATTCTTCTCTCACGGCAATAATGAAATCATCGACTCTTAAACATCGATTGTCTTTGTTATATTCCTACCAATTGTCAAAAGCATATCATTAACGTTTACCACTTCTTTTATTACAATATCATATGTCGAACGAAATATTTTTATTTGTTTACTTTTAACAAAACCTTCACTTTAAAACATTTTAGTTCATCCTCTCCTACAATGCATTAAACATCATACCACTTCCAATCATAGAAGAATGAAAATATATCCAAGAACGTCTCTATAATACTCTTTTCAAAATCATTGTAATTAAAAAAAAAAAAATGGTTCATCAAAACTATACTCTTAATAATTGATAAAAGGTTCTCTGCATTTAAACAAATTCAACAGTCTTAAGATTCAAATTTGTTAACTTTTTTTTGGAGATATCCTCCCACGACTTCCAAAAATAAAAGACAATAATTACATATCTTTGTTATCTTCTTCACTTGAGGGTTGTTCTCTAACATGGACTTTGGGTCACTTTCTCTGTTCATCTTTCTACATAAAATGTGAATTGTTGCATCAATAGAGAGCAGTTTGATATTATATATTATGCATGGTTTAAGAAACTAATTTTCAATTGCATATGACAAATTTTTTTTTGTTACAAGTAGCCACAATTTTCTAGGGTAGTTAAATCATTTGGCAAGAGATCTTTTAATTTTCTTATCTTCAAGGCATTGGCAATATATTAAAAGACGCTCTCCTTGTTATGTGACAAAATTCCCTAGAAGGCAAAGTTCAAACATTATTTATTTAATGAAAAGAAAATAATTATTATGGGTGTTCTAAAGTTATTTCCCCAAGGATTGAATTCTAAAGTAGAAGAAATAAATAATAATATTGAAGACCCCTTTAAAATAGGGTGGAATGATATGTACATAAATACCCTTTAAAATAGGGAGGAATAAAAGAAAAGAAAAAGACTTCTCGAACTCCTTTCAAAGGAGGGATTAAGATTAAAATGTGGACCCCATTTTATGGGAGGATATTAATTAAATTGTAAAAATGTTTGTTATGAATGGGTGTGTTGGTTACCAAACCACCCGAGGAAAAATACTATTTAAACCTTGTGGTGAGGACCAATAAGGATGGAGATCTATCTCACACATTCAAATTTGTGCTTAACCATTTTTATGTGATTTTGAGTGAAGGCAAGTGGTGGGCATTGGAGAGGGACACTTTAGGGTGTCCTAACTGGGGTACGCTAAGTATAACCCAAGATGGTTCTGGCCAAGGCAAGAAGATCATATAAATAATCATTTCCTCCTAATAATGTGGTCATAACTTGAGGTGTTGGATCTCGGTTATCACCTAGAAATTTCTTGAGCAGCACGTAGTCCTCACCACACCTTAGACAAATATGTACTTAATTTTATAACTATTGTTTTTATTTAATAAATTTACATTTTTACTTTTCATATATATGAAAGATCCCTTCCCCAAATCTGATCCAAATTTCTAGTTTGACTCGTTTGACATTTCGTCAAACACTTAGCATGCAATTACTTACAGGTTAGGTAACAACAATAGTATGCAAAACAGATTTTTCTAGGGCCCAAATCAGACTGAACATGAAATATAGGACCATGCAAGATCAACCTAACTGCTGCAATAAATCTTCAACAATGATGACTAGGGTTTGATGGAAAAATACACATAAATGCTCCCAAAAAACTATTTCTTTATCACAAATGACTGCCACTAATTTTAGGAGTTCAAACATACAAAAATCTGATTTTTATTGACGCCACAAACACTCAAAGATCAGATCTGAAATCTGATTATAAAACTGGTAAAAACCCACTAAAAACCCTCTAATAAATTATGAAATTGTTTTGCTTCACTTCACAAAAATCTGCAGATGATTTGACAATAGAAATCAGATTTAAATACCTCAAAGAACATGCCAAATCAGTCCCAAACTGGGTCGATCCAATAGAAGAAGACTGCTGCAATTTATTCTCCAAAATACCCTCAAAATACACTGCTGGAAATGACTGAAAATAACTCTGAAAATCTGATTACAATCAATGGGAATTTCTGAGTGAAAAACCCTCTCAACTCTTGGGGTTTTCGTCCACAAGAGATTAAATCCACAAGGGGTTTCGTCCTTGGAATTTTAATGCAAAAGCTAAAGCTTCATGCAAGAGAAAATGTTATAAAATATTTCGGATGCCTCTAGGCAAATCACCTTCTTCTTTATATAGGAAAAGAGACCCAAAGTGACCTTTGGACTTCCCATAAAAGTGACCTTTGGAATTCCAATGAAAGTGACCCTTGGACTTCCAAATCACATTCTCCCTTAGGAAGTACATTTTAATTAAGTGCTTTTATTTTACTGCACTTTCCTAAGTTCTAATTTAAAGTTAAGTCTATTAATTTATTATATGTGTTTTTTTATAATGTTATATTTTAATTTTAGCACAATATAATAAAGTTAATAAACTTAAGTCAGTCGGGTAGACAAAAAGGGCCAAAGGTCTTCTAACAAGCTATTCGAGAAAGAGGGACATTACAATATATGATTTTTTTATGTAATAAATTCATTTAAGATGGTTCACCTATAATTAGATGTTTTAATACTATAAAGCATATCATAAAAAAAAATTATAAATTGGGAAAATTAACCATTACAATACCTCATTAATATTATATTTATTAAATGGGAAAATGACCCATTACACGCCTATTCTATGATATATTTCAGTTCTTCCCATCCTCTTCCATAATCTCTTATAATTTGTTTCGCCCTAGTCAAATCTTCATTGGTGAAGTCATAGTTTGCATACTCGGATTCAAGCAAATATTGTAAACCCAAAAAAATTGACTTGGTAAAACTCTCAAGCAAGACTCGCCGAATATTCGAGAATATTCAAGAATACTATTTTATTTTTAAAACATAAATTTTATGCAAAATATAGCTACAAAATATATCAAATGAGTCTGTAAAATGTTGGGGAAGTGTTTTCTAGTAGATTTGAATACAAATACAACACAAAATCATATCATCATGCGAATACAATAGCCAACTGATAAGTGTTATGAATTTATGATGATTGCCATTCAAAATTATCATCATAAATTGCATATCTATGCAAGTTACAATTTACAATAATTTACATTTTCCTCTTCCCCATTCTAGAGAAATATCAGCATGATGCCTTTATAAGACAAAAACTACATTTTTTCAGCGTTAAACTTGTGTTTTCCTGTTTTCCGTGTTAAACCTGCGAATGGACGAATTTTAGGGTCAAACAACAAATATTGGTGAATATTCATCGAATATTCGCCTATGACGAATGGCGAGTTTTATCTGGCGAATATTTGCCTAGGCAAAATTTTGGCAAATATTCGAACAAATAGGAAAACTATGGGTGAAGTAGTTGATTTTGAATAGATTATTGTTTCGAGAGGAGAGTATGGAGCTTTGAGCTTGTGTAGGAAGATGAAAAGTCATCCTCCATGAGAGCACCTTCATGCTTTCCTTGCCTTCTTGGTTCCTTTGGTTCTCTTGGTCCATTTGGCTTCTTGATTCTTTGCCTTGATTGGTCTTTTCTTGGTCCCTTTGTTTGCTTGATTGTTATGCCCATTTGTTGCCCCTTTTCATTTACATGTTTGATTGTACTTTAATTTGAAATTGTTCTAAGGATGTGAGTAGGGAGTTTAAACAACCAACCATTTTTGATGGATATCACTTTCGGTCCACTATATTCATGTGCATGTGTCACACTTAAAATTGAAGGTTGTATGATATACTAACAGAGCGCATGTTTGATCATTTTTGCACCCTAGAATGGGTCGGTTTGGTGATTCTTTTTAGGCATGGATTTGGAGGATAATTTATGTTTTTCTTATAAGTAATGTCAACTCTCTTCAATCTCTCTTCAAATGATTAGATAGGTAGATAGTTTCATGTATCTAGTCTCATCTTTTCTCTCAACAATAACATAGATTATACATGTAGGTATTGTGTATTTTCAAGCCAAAGGTTTATGTATGCATTGACTATGTAAGTCAACTTAAAGATTTTGTACCTCATTTGTTACCCAATCTGTTATTTTTTGGTTGAGTATTTATTTTTGAAGTTTGTATCTATTACCCATGATCAAATGATAATAAACTTTATCATATAGCCTTTATGCACACAAATAATTCAAAAAGATAGAGGAAGGAACAAACTTCATTATATGACCTTCGTGTTGTATAAAATACAAAATGAATGAAAAACATTTTTCTTTATCAAGTACATGTTAAGTCACCGTACATAAAATTGTTTTCAGATCTCGAAACTTACAATCATATGCTACAAAATTATAACAAATTTGTATAGAGATTTATCCCTCCAATTAACAAAAGAATAAATATCAAAAGAGGTTTCTAGAAACGGTTTAAATGGAAATATAGACAATTCTCGATGTCACAACCTCTCAGATAGATAAGAATAAGACAATTTTATCTATATGTTTTTCTTGATCTTACAAAGCACTAGACTATTAAATTCGCAAAAACTTATGCAAATCATCACCAAGTCATCACAAGTTGTCTAGTTGATGTCAACCTTTCTTTTAAAGTGTAAGAACATGTCAAAACATGCACCGCTAAAGTTTTCCTCCATTCGCACTTTGTTTCATCAAATTATAGTATTGTTGGTTAGAAAACATATTTTGCTACTAATACGATGATTGAAATTTAAGCTATTAACCCGAAAGACAGTTTAACTAGTTATGTTTCTAAAAAATATTTTAAATTATTATGTACTCATAAGCATCCCACCAGAGGAGCAACGTCTTTGTGGATTTAAACTTCTCTGCATTTTCTTGTTTTATTTCTTCGATCTATTTCTTTTATACGAGTTTCAAAAATGGAAATGCTTTTAATCCCCTTTTTTTATAAGTGAATATGCATCTTCTAAAGAGATCTTTCATTTTTCTTGAACAATTGCTATAACAATTGAATTTTCAATCACCGAGTACATGAAATAATATATTCACTTTCATGTTATCCATAGATTCGACAACACCAATCATTGAACTTTTGTAGCAACTTTCTCAAATTCAACACAATTTTCATTTCCGCAAACTTTTGGTATCCAAACTTCGCCTTGTAGTCATTCTCGATATTGAGATATGGATTTTGTTTCGTGGTAGTTCTATTTGTAAAGCAAAAAGGTGCAAGCAATAATAATACCACTTTTCCTTTTAAAATTTCCACTTTCACTTGTAATCAACATTTTTTATATTAAAATTTGATTACAAAACAATATTTGTCTCATTGGGACAACCGATAAAACTCATAATTTGAAACAAACCCAAATATTTTGGTCACAACATAAAACAATAATAACAAAGTCTAACAATACTTTTAAATGTCAATTCGTAAAACAATAACTTAAACATGATCAACACTTAAACATTTTCTTCCTCTGGAAGCCTCGATGTAAGTAAAAATTAATGGAAAATCGATAACACCCTTTAGGTCAGCAAAGGTTTATAAGACAAGGTTGCTCCTCGCTCCTACTCTTTTGTCATAGTCAGAGCTCATGCACTACCTTTCCGAGAAATGTTTCGCATTGCCCCCAATTAAAGGAATCTCACTTCCCGATGAGCAAGAGTTCATTGATGTGTGATTTGTTGATGACAATGTTATTTTTGCTTCACCGTAGGAAAACAACTTCAAGCAAATTTTTAAAAGGCTCCAAATTTATTGTTGTCTTCGACTCTTTGATATTAGTTCATAAATCAGTGGTATTAGGTCGGGACAAATATCCACTAGACTAGTTTTCATACATTAGATGGTCGGAGGGTCCTCATAGGATGGTCAAGTATTTGGGGATTCCTTTCTCCATCAGACCTTGTTTTAAAGAGATGCGGGAATGGATCTTGAATAAAATCAACAAGAAAGTTACCAAATTAGAAGGACATCTCTCCTACCTAAAGAATTCAAGTCTCACAAAAGGTGTTATCCTATTTTTCCATTATTACGCCTTTTGTTGGGGTCCTCACATAATGGTCAAGTATCTTAGGATTCCTTTCTCCATCATACCTTCCTTTAAAGAGATATGAGAATGGATATTTAACAAAATCAACAAGAAAGTTACCAAATGGGAAGCACCTTTGCTCTCCTTGATGGGAAGAATTCAAGTCTATCAAAAGGTGTTATCCCCATTTTCCATTTATTAAGCCTCTTGTTAGTTGTTTGAAAACTCCCAAATTGAAAAATTCCATAAAATCATAAGCGACTTTCTCACGGTCAAATGGCGTGGAAATAAAAAAGACATGTAATTGGACTTTTTATTGCAAACCAAAGATTTTAAAGATCTCAAACTTCAGTGGCATATCAAACCAAAAATCTTATGGGGATTGGGGTTTAAAGATCTAAAACCCAAAGAATAAACACATCCGAAAAGGAGGCATATCACTCATTCTTAGTTAAGACTAATGGATCTTTGCCAAAGGCCTAAGAGAGTAAGCACTTGATGATCAAGGAATGAACCTTGGAAAGTGTTGGCAAGATATAATATTAGGTAAGGAGTCCTAAAGAATAAACACATTTGAAAAGGATTGCATATGATTGATATTATGTTTGACTCATTCTTATGGAAGGCCTCAGGAGAAGGTAAGACACTTGGTGATCAAGAAAGCCCTATTCTCTTCGATATATCGACCAAGGGACAAGATGTGAAGGATATAGATCTATCTAGTGGAACCTCTCATATAGTGGCCCCCTCTCGACAAAAAATGAAAGGATGTTCAAAGAAACTTTTGGTTTAAAAAGGACTAAGGTCGATGAGTGACATCATAGAGGTAATGATAGAGCTTCTTTTCGTTGGCCTCAATGTGGCTCGCTAACTTCCCTCGGGAAGAAATGAAAAGGCGATATCAACTCCTAATTCATAACTCTTGACAACATAGTAGGTCATTGTTGGGCCCCTCCCCATCAATTTCACATTAGATAATAATGAATTCTTATGGCCTCGCATCATGTTCAACAAAGTGAAATAAGAGACTAACTCTATGTGAAATATCTACATAATACAACATATATGATAAGCTTTCCTTTTCTAAGATGAGGTCCCTCTTTTCTCTCAATAAGGGAAAATGGTCTGTTATTATATGATGCGCTCTTGGCATTTAGATTTAAAAAAATTGGTCCTTCTCTGGCATTTAGATTTAAAGCCAAAAAAAAAAATATTGCTTTAAGTGGTTGATGATTCATCAAAAGCTTGTTGTAGGAGCTAATATGGCTAAGCATGATTTTACTAGTCCCTTTTTGTAATGTTTGCTATAAAGTTGGCTCTTTAACATTTGTTTTTCCATTGTCCTTGTGTTGGTGTCGAAACATGTGTTAACGCCTTGGTCTATCTTTATTGGAAAAGATATTACTTAGTTTGATGTTCTATTTGGTTATGTTTACTCTGAGTCTAAAATCCATGTTTTTTCTAAAAACTATGGTTTATAATGTCTCATGGAAGTCTTATGGTTCTCATGAAAACCAAGGAATTTTGATATTTTTAAGGAAAAGCTAGGGTCCTTACTGACTTCTCAAGAAAAGTCATTAGTAGAATTGTCCATGTGCATGTGTTCATGCAATTTAATCTACCCAAAGATCAATTGGAATAGTTCCTCAAAAAAAGTCTTATAAAAGTTATTGTGGACTATATCATTGGCCCGGGCGATACCCAATGTTAAGTCCTCGCCTAATTGGAAAACTCTTCATCTCACAATCTGCAATAGTCACAATTATCGAATATGAATGGGAGTTGATTAAAGACACCTACTTCAAGAATTAGTTTCTTGTCGGCCCACATTTGGTCGGGGCACATGAAGTTGACTTAAAGGAAGAACTTATAGTTGTATATAGAGGTAATACCCTAATTAAAACAATGCAAAACTCCATTGATAAAGACCTCAAAAGAGCAAGATTCAAAGGGCAACAATGGTGGGGAGGCCATGAAGGTCCTAGATGGTTGGAGGCCTTGATTGACTCCAAGTGCAAGGGATTGTGGATGCATTAAAGGAAATTGTTAAAAGATTAGATGAAAACAAAAGGAACAAAGAAATGCTTAAAACAATTGTGATGGGTAAAGGCAAAAGAGGGCTAGTACTAGTCTAATCTATGAAGTATTGGAAAGAAAAAGGATACACAAGGACGCCGAGCCGGGAAAAGGGCCATTGTGGTCCAAACTATAAGTATAGAAGTGGGACTTGTTTTTTTTTGAGACCACCGGGATTATGAAGGAAGAAGATATTTAAGTGTTGATCATATTTAAGTTTCTTTTTTTTTGAATTGGAATATTTGTAATTAATATTCTTGTTACACTTTGTTATTATTGTTTCATGTTATGACCCAAATGTTTGGGTATATTTCAAACTATGGGTTTTATGGTTAGTCCTCAATGGAATATATTATTTTGTAATCAATACTTAATATAAAAATGTTGATTACTGAGTTAAGTGGAAGTTTTACAAGAAAAAGTGGTAATATTATTACTTACACTTTTTTGTTTTACAAATAGAATTGACATGGTATAAAAATGCATATCTCAATATCAAAAATAACTATGAGAGGAAAATTTGGATTTCCAAAAGTCCGTGGAAATGAAAATAGATTTAATTTAAGAAAGTTGTTATAGAGGTTTTATAGTTAGTGGTGTTGAATTCATTAACATGGAAGCAAGTATGTTACTTCATGTACTTAATGACAAATTCAATTGTTATAATAGTTCATGAAAATGAAATGATCTTTTATAAAGATACATATCCACTTATCATTTTTGAATGGGGACTAAAAATATTTCCAATTTCTGAAAAAGTATAAAGGAAATAAAACAAGAATAAATAGAGCATAAAAATGTACCAAGAAGTTTAAATTTGGAGGCAAACAAAGACATTGCTCCTCAAGTAGAATGTTTATAAATATATAATAATTTAAAATATTTTTAAAAACATAACTAGTTAAACATTCTGCATCTTTTAGGTCAATAGCTTAAATTTTAATCATCATATTAGTATGCAAAATATGTTTTTTCTAACCAACTATATTAGAATTTGATGAAACAAAGTGAATTGATGCAAGTTTTTAAGAATACGAAGATGTTTCACCGTAGTTTTTACACTTTAAAAGAAAAATACTGACATCAACTCGATAAAATTTTAGTGACTTGGTGGTGATTTGTATAAATTCTTGTGAATTTAATAGTCTAGTGGTGTAAGGTCGAAAAAACATATAAATAGAATTGTTTCATTGTTAACTATCCGAAAGCGGTGACATCAAAAAATAATTCCGTATTTCCATTCAACCGTTGCTTTAAAAACCTCTTTGATATTTATTATTGTTTATTAGAAGGATAAATCTCTATACAAATTTGTTAGAATTTTGTAACATAAGATTGTAAAGTTTCGGATACAAACAATTTATGTATTTGGTGACAATTTAACATTGTGCACCTAATAAAAGACATGCTCTTGATTTTTTTTTCATTCAAATTTTTGTATTTTATACAACATGAAGGCCATATGATAGAGTTTGTTCCTTCTTATCATCATTTTTAAATTATGTGTGCACAAAGGTTATATAATAGAATTTCATTGTCATTTGATCATGGGTAATAATTACGAATTTTAAAAGGGAAATACACACTTGTTAAAAACAACAGAAAAAAATCATCGATTGGGTAACAAATGAGGTACATAAAACCTTGAAGTTGGCTTACATAGTCAATACACACATGGGCCTTTGGCTCAAAAATACACAATACATACATGGGTTTTCCTCTAAACTAACTCTCGTGAGAATGTATAATCCATGTCATTACTAAAAGAAAAGATGGGACTAGATGCATAGAACCATCTACTTTTCCAATCATCTAAAGGGAGATTGAAGAGAATATCTACAATCGACTTTATTTAGAAGAAAGGCTAAATATTTGCCCTCAAATCCATTCCCATTTGAAGAGAAAAGAATATAGTATGACCGACCTATTTGGGTGCAAACCGATCAAACGTGAAATTCCACACCAACCCTTGTCAATATGTCATACAACCTTCAATTCACAATAAGTGTGACAAATGCACGTGAATATAATGGACCCAAAATGATGTCCACCAAGAAATGGTTGATTGTTCAAACTCCCCGCTCACATCCTTAAAGCAACTCCAAATTAAAATATATGCAAAGATCCCATAATGGATGCATTGAGAGGATAAAATGAATGTTGAGAGATATAAACATTTCGTTATAATAATGGAGTTAATGAATTTCACCAAGGAAATTCAAAATGATATGCAAATAAAGATACTTCTACGGAAACAAACACTTTGATCGTGTAGAGATATTAAAATTTCAAGCCTAATGACAATCCAAAATTGGTTAAATCACACATTTTGATTCATTCTTTATTAGCAATTGATTCATGCATTTTTTACGTGGAGGATTTCTAAAGAAGAAGCTTGATTTATTTATTTGTGTGTCAATCCCAATTCAAATTTTTACATTTTATACAAACGGAATTTTTGGAAACCATATTTTCAAGAACTATTTGATCAAATATTATAGTGTAGCAACCGATGCCTAAAATGTAATAACAATATTGAGTGTTTATTCACTCGGTTAGATAAAAAAGTTCATTCAATAATTAACTTACATGCAATGGTGTTGTGCTAAATCACTTGAATATTTGGTCATCTCATATGATTTACATACGCATTCATGTAAAACAAAAATGAGTTTTACATAAAACAATATGGACAAATGATGGTTTCTAAATAACATCTCTCCTTTGTAGTAGATCATTTCTCCAAACTTAATTTATTCCTCTCATATATGACTTGTTAATGTGAAAACATTTGTGCAATGAATATATGAAGATGAAGGAACCAAATATATTGTGCTTATAAACGAGCTTGACATGACTAGATTCAAAAATAGCTCTACCTAAAGGAAAGTGGCATTTTTAATTTTCTACGTACAATCAAAGGTCCAATAGTCATTCATGTAGAATTGTTTTCACCTAAATACAATTCAAATTTTGGGATTAAAGTTGTGTGACAGTTTACAATTTGATAATTTGGTTTAAGCCATGTCGTTGATTGTTTTGAGTATTTGAGTGCAGTCACTTTTCCAAAGTAATCAAAATGGGTAGTATTAGGTGCATTTTTTTCGTTGCCTTAGGAAAAGAGCTCGCATGAATTATGTTAGAGGTTTCGATTTAAGTTATAGCCTGGTCTAGCGCTCCATGAGCGCGGTTTCTAAGATCAAATTTCTAAGTTCTGAAATATTTCCGAGAAGGGTAAAGGTTTTATCTTTATTCCATTTGCAATTTCTACTAATCAAAACATTTACAAGTCAAAAAGCAAAAAAGATGAAAAAACGTAATTTCATGAAAAGAAAGGGCAATCCATACCTGTTTTGTGCATATTTCGCACTCGTTGCATTCGATGAGACCACATTTCTTTCAAGCATTTTGTCAAACAGTTCACAGGCTTGCTGCTAGCTCCCACGTTTTGCATACATAACTAACCGAGCACTTGCACCTACTACATCTGACTAAGCTCTCATCACCGGTTTAAACATTGGATCTACGCCTGCCAGTCGCATTTGCTCAAAAGTTGCAAGGCTTTTTCAACAACTCATTTTGGGTATATCCTGCCATCATGCACGAGAACACATTTTTTTAATATCTTCAACGACTCCTTCGAATACCCATTGAAGCAGCTCTAAAAACGTTTTTAAACATGCCCATCACAAGCAAGCTCTCATTCTGGAGTCTGGAAGAAGTCTACTGGCAAAGCAACCTAAGCGTGATCACTTCCAGTAGAAAACGGTGCACAGACCTGGAGGACATGATAAAGGTGTGACTCCTCGATCAAAACCTCTCTCCCAGACCGATTTACCAGGTAGGAAGACAAAACAGCGGCAGCGCTTCCAAATACATCAATTCTCTTTACCACACACGCATCCCAAGGCATTTGCAACTGCAGCATCTGACATCAGTCATATCCCCTCCATGCCTAATCAAAGCTTCTCAACAACCATCATTAGTTTCCCTGCCTCCATTTTCACTCCGCCGCCGTAACTCCACTTTCTCTTCTGTTTCTTTTTTAAATATAGAATTTGACACGGCAAGAACCTTCGTATTGACCTGTTTTGGCTCTTTGCAATATATCTCTCGTCCTTTTTCAATTTATTTGCAGTTACGAAAACGGTTCCTTTTGGATCCGAATATTAGGTTCTTGACCTTAATGTTTAGGAAACAA
Organism: Taxus wallichiana var. yunnanensis; assembly: GCA_018340775.1. Taxonomy (NCBI): domain Eukaryota; kingdom Viridiplantae; phylum Streptophyta; class Pinopsida; order Cupressales; family Taxaceae; genus Taxus; species Taxus wallichiana. Next base: position 806,400,228 of record CM031235.1, read on the forward strand.
GGAAATGAAGTGATTTACATTCCTCACTAATCTTATACCTTAAGTACTTATTTGTTACATTAGGTGCACACCTACGAACAAGAAACAATATTGAGAATAGGAATGTATACTTTGTAGAATGGATGAATAAAATTTACCTATTCAGTTTATCTTAAAACATGAAAGCACATCCTAGTTATGAAAGTGAGAGAACATCTTTTATAATCTATCTCGATGGAAGAAGTTAGGCTTTATTAAGGTTCTATTTTTGTGTGTGGAATGCATTAGGGAGTGGTTTAAGTTTGGATGTATATCAAATAGTTGTTTTGTTGTTATGTGTTTTAACTTTTCATTTGAGTGGTTTCAACATCTAACTTCCATTAGTTTTGATTTGGTTAGAGTTTTTTTATACAAGTCTTTCGAAATATTACCTCTGAATTTGGCTCAACCCGACATGACATCAATGGCACTTGGGACTTGTTCAAGCACAACTACAGATCGTGGCATGTTTTATGCACTACCGCAAACAAGACATGCTATAGATGTTAGTTTTGACTCTGAGGTCGAATGCAATATTCAACACAAACCATTGCATGAATGAGGTCTTCACACAACTTCATCTGGGAAACAACACGGGTCTTGATAGTCTTGAAATGTTGGGGAAACGAGATTTCAACATACACAATAATTGGAACATACATGATGTTCCACCTGATTTGCAAATAATTGGTTCATCATTCATCGAGAGAGAAAAGGCAGACACAATTAACACTAACATGCAAGCCACACCACCATCTTCCACACTTCCTTTTTCTTAGAACAACAACTAGCTCTTGATACCATACTACACCATTCAAAACAAATCCCTTCTACCTCCACTAAGATTGATAATCAAGTTATAGTTGATTGGCCGCATTTGTGTTTGTGTACATATCTAGATATCTACACGGTGGGGCACATGATACTAATTCGGATTCGATTTGAAGTCCCTCTATCTATACGCCTACCCTTATCATATATATGGGTCAAATATCTATATAGAATTAGGGGTGGGGGTCACCCAAATCTCTATGGTATAGATGGGGCCATCTTCCATATAGTCAAGAGTTATATCTAATAGGCCTTTGAGCATAAATGCCCAAATCTAAATTCTAGATTATATATAGTTGAGACATGGTTGGTCATTTCTATATAATCGGGAGAAATATCGATATAGTTAGTTGGGGTCCTGACCTACAAGAAATGGGAGGGTTATCCAATGTATGGGTACCATATTCATGATCGGATGTTACTTTAAATAGATCACATTTGTTTGTGACATTCATGTCATGTGATCACACATGTTACGAGATAAAATCCATTTACTTGTATCATGTGATGGATTAAATCTGAATCAAGTAAGTGATCTACAATGAGTGAACACCTTATGTGTACTATACGTGAGCGAGCAACTTCACGTGGAAGTGAAAACCTTGGAGATTGATTCGACATTACAACTCGTCTGGATTCATGTCCCTTATAGCTTATAGTGAGTGATTTGTGTCTTCTCAATCCTCACCATAATATATATAAAGAGGGGAGAAGGGGTTTCAATCAAACTCTATATACTACACTCACCCCCAATACTCTATAGATCCTCCCTATCTACACCCTTTATATAAATGCATAGGTTCTATACCCATATATATATATATATATATATAGAGAGAGAGTTTTGTAAGATATTATAGCTTATAATGTTTTTAAGGCCATCAAAGATTCTAGATAAAGGAGGGTCCCCTAGCCCCATTCTCTTTAGATCCTCCTTATATATATATATATATGAAGTCACCCATATCTATATATAGGGGCATATTTAGATAGAGGATTAATAGAATGTATCTTAAGGTAAACCTTATATATATGGGGTTGTGGTTCAACCTAACTTTATGTAGAGTTGGGGCCATCTCCCACCCTAGTGGTCCCCTTATCTATAACTCATATCGATAACAACTATAGTTGGCTTCCGGTCTGGGCCATGTTCTGGATATATACCTTTAGTGACCCGACTGAGAAATTATGGTCTCTTATATTGAAATCACTATAAATAATAGGCTTGTTAGTAATGGAGTGGAACCCATGGATGTGCACCATGTTTGATGGGTTAGTTGTGTTCATTTATGGCCACTACTGACCATCCAAAATTTCATGGTCAATATAATGGTTTGTGTTAATGTTGAATATTTTGTTTTAGGCATTTAAATTATGTGGAAGGTAAATTTTTAAGATGTTTACATGAGATATTTTAAGTACACAAAAAAATAGACTAGACCATAACTTGTACATCAAGTCATGTCTTTCTTAGGGACCTATGTGTCGTTTGTTTTACAAATTGGTTGATGTGACTTGTTGTGATGATTATTTTCGATTAGAAATTTAGTGTTTAAACTAAGATTTACTTGTTTTTAAACTTGAAATGGTGTTTTACCTTACATATACCCTCATAAGTATTTGTACATGCTTAAGTATAGGATCCACTCCCTTAAAGTCTTGTATTCCTTTTACAATTGGCGGTAGGTGTATTTGGCATTTGGAAGGCATGACATGTAATTATTGAGAAGTTCTTACAACCTTTGCCGACTTCTACCCATTGAAAATGGGTATGAAATTCCATCAATATTAGGAAATTGTGATGTAGCTGTGCATAGAATAATTCAAGATGTGCACAATTTCTTAGACAATTTTTTTGAGCCACATGCAGTCTTCATTCTTAGCTATGCTTGATGATAAACATTGGAGATTGATAAGATAATTTGTGGGTGTAGTTCCAATTGAAGCAACCTTTCGCATGACCACTCCTAGAGAATACCAAAATGGGTGCTCTAGAGTAGGGTATGGTAGATCCATCAAAAATAAGTGTGGCTTTTGGAGGCATGACATCGGGCAATGTTTATTCCCAAGTCCAACCAACAACCACATTATGAATTTGTGGAAGCTCCACACATAAGGCTTGCAATAATTTGAAATATGGATCAAGCAAAAATAAGCACCGTAATTAGTTATGTACAAGGTGATAATTCAGAGAGACAAACTCATAATCCTTTGCATGTGCCAAAATGGAATCTTTTGAATGGGGTGTATTGATCCCTAAAAATGATAAAAAGCATGTTATTGTCGGATATTGTAGTTGTATTTTCTTTAGAATAAATATTTACAACATGTGGAGGCATACACGATTTGTATGTCAAAAGACCTCAACTAAACATGGAATGTCGTTGTTGTAAGATACACGCATGGGAGGCTTATTAAAAGAGCCTTAGATATTTTGGAGAAAATGTAGTTGGTAGGTGTAAAGTTGCACTTTATCATCCTTTGTAAAATTTGAAGCTAGAGTTGCTAATGTGCCTCTTAAAGCCAAAGAAGTTGAACTTGCAAAGACTACAACTTTTGAAGTTTTAACAAATATTTATGAAAAACGTAGCTTTCAATTGCAACAACAATTGTTGTCACCACTTTTTCGACAAAGGATTCGTGATAGGGTAGGATGACATTCACATTCGGGCTTGATGTCATACATTATGAATTCGAGGAACCTTTCAAGAGCAGTCATATGTTCTCCATATGGAGCAAGTATTTTCATAAATTGCTTTACCAACTCGATCAAGGGTATAATGTTTTAACAACTTCAAATCCTCATTTTACATTGGGTGTTAAATATATTACAAATGTAATAAATCATGTGGATGAAATCTATCTCACAAGTTGTCATATTGTCGTTGACTTTTAGTTGTATCTTTAGATGCAAAAACAATTGCTGGAAGTTTATCTAATTTGGTACTTTTTGTCAAATCTACGAATCCTTCGGAAATGCATTTTGGCCCAACCAACTTGGATCAAGGAGGGTGAGGAAAAATAAAAAAACTAGAAATTTATTTCTCCAAGATACATTAAACCAAGATGACATGAGTTTAGGACATCCATCAAAGGATAATTGAAAGGGATTTTTGTCTTTTTCTCCGTACTCACACAATCCACACCCATTTCCTCCTCCTTGTAAGTGTTCCATGATAAAATGTTGTCCATTTCTTTAAGATGACTTTAGAAAATTCTTAGCCTCTTATAACTAAACAAAAATACCCATAGAGCATATGGACATTTGTTGAATCCCCACTAATAAGGAAGTCTCCCATTTCATGTTGGAAAAACTATCGGTAGAAACAATGAATTTATGATGTCTCTGCTCATGGCATAATATAAAATAAAAACACATAATCCACACCTCTTGAAACAAGAGATCATTGCATAAAAAAACAAAATTGTTCTACATCCTAGCTACGAGTGTCCCTTTTCTATATAAGTTGTATATGTAATGTACTTGTTAAGAAGTGTAAAAGATGTTTAAGTCAAAAGATGTTATTCCTTATCTTCATATACCTCTTTAACTTATGCCTTTTATTCTTTTTTATTTCTCCTCCCCATCATTACAAACCTCTTTCTCTCATCTTCTCAACCTAGAGTGATGCAGAATAACTTAATTTGTGCTCCTATGTATGCCTTTTCATCGTGGTCCCATGTGGGGTTAAACTCTTTGATAAAGTAAGATTTCTTTTTCCTAGTTGCCTTGTCCACATATTTGTCATTAATTTCTCTTGCACATATTCTTTTTATTTTCCCATTAATGTTTGGGTAGTTTTGCATGTTGATTCCCTATTTACTCATCCACTTATTGTTTTGTTTCATCCACATGTTTTTCCTTTTGCTTAACTCCTCTATCAAGATTATGAGCCACGAGATGAGTCTCGAAACTTTGATCCTTTTTTAAATAACTCAATGTTTGAGACATCATCGATGATCGAATGGAAAATTACCTATTATAGCTAACAAGATCTCGCATGGAAATGATGTTTTTCTTTGAAACTAGTTGTGATTATTATTTTTGGATTCACTCTATTTACCTCCACGTGTGTTAGACAATTGTTGCCCAAAATTTCACATCCATATAGGACAACCTGGTGTGACAAGTAGGTCAAACAAGGATTTCTTAGTTTTCCAGTTCCATAGTTCTACATACCTACACCTAGTTTTGACGCGAGTATAAAGTCTTATGTAGACACAAAATCACACACTTTGGGTATCTATCTAGTCTTGATCACATACTATTATTTATATCATCCTAAGTAAGAAGAGTACTAATTAACCCATGTCTTTGGCCATCTTTGCTTGCTTTATATTTCCACTTTTGGTCTTACACAACTTCTTGCCCAATCTGACCTTCGACCCTTCAGTTTCTTTGAGTTTGGACACCAACGTCCATCCAGGACACCAACGTCATGCCCCCATCCCCTCTGGGTGCCCTTGACCTTTTTATACTTTGTTCACATCTTTTGGATCCTTTTTAGTTGTTTGGGCATCTTATCTTTTTGGTAGTCATCCTTTTCGGGGTTAATTACAAAATTCAAGTAAGGGAATCATATAAATATAAATTTATATGACCATAATAAATCACTAAGCACTAATCATTAGCTATGACCACCTAAGGTTGCATCCAAAGGCTATTTAAGAGAATTGAGCATCCATTCTAGCATCCACACAAGGGCAAGGGATACATTCTTCGTATACACTTCATAAAAGGGGAATTTCATTTTATTCCATATGTACACATCTACTTACATCTTCTACATCTAGCTATTGCTCGCTATCAAGTGTGACACTTTATAAGAGCCACCCAAGGCATGATTCTTCACACATAGAACTAAATTAGGTCTGAAATGTAGTGCAACACTCAGTCGTAAGATCACTAGTTTGACAACTAAGGATAGTTTGACCCCTCATTTACATTCTTTTCTTTTTGGGATTTAATGCACTTTTAAGGGTTTCGTAAGTTAATTCTTTATCACAGGTTATCAACGACACCAACGATCATCGTGTGACATACTAGCGATAAGAAGCGAAGGACAACAAACACCTTGTGACCATTTAAAGATGGTTTTGAGCCATTCGGGCAGTCATAGGCACCCAAAATTGGTCTACAGTGAATGTACGTGCCCCTAATCCACTCCATGTGGCCCCAATCCAACTCCATTTCTAAATTTTTTGAGGTTTCATTGCAATAGTCTGCACTTCAGATTTTCCAGTTCGTCACTTCAAGACAACCCAAGATTAATTATGAAACAACTAAGTCATTTTATCTCCTCTTTGCACTTAGGGTTTTAAATCTTAATTATTTATTTACTTGGGTCATTTTTGTACTTATTTGTCTATTCATTGACTCTACATTCGCAATCAAATTTAGGCATCTATTTATTTCAATATTTGCTTAATCATTTTGGTGAACCCATCGCTTCGAATACACCTTCTTTGCTTCTTTCTTTAGGACTTATCACCATGGAGGTCTCCATCCATGCTTTTTTGCAAGACCATCCTGATTATATCAATAAACTTATCAATAAAAACTTATTTAGCAAACACTTACATTCATCCTCATACCTCACTAGAGTATGTGTATCATAAGTTTACGTCTGCTTTATCTCTCAATGAAGATCAAATAACTTTCACATCCGATGAGTTTCCTTCTCAAGCAATGTTAGAACACGATCCCCATGTACATTCAAGTTTGTATCAATAATATCGGGGTCAAGCATGCTTTAGTCAATAATGGCTCAGGACTCAATATTTGTAATATTGATTTTCTCCATCAATTGGGTCTATCTTGAATCCTCTTTGGCTCCTTCCTCTGTTTCTATTCGTGGATTCGACAATATACCCAAGCGTGTCTTAGGACTATCGTACTCCCTGTCACTATTGGACCATGTACCTTACCCATTCCATGCCATGTAATGCCCAAAAACCTTAATTATAACATTCTTCTTGGGCGGCCTTGGATCCATGCTATGCATGTGGTCCCCCTACTTTACATACATGGCTTAAATTCCTTTATCAGGGAGTTATTTATGATGTTCCAACATGATCCAACACCATTTTCCTATTGCAATTCTATTGAGCACTATGTTGATACTCCTAGTTCATATTCTCCAATTACTCTAAAAATGGCCCGAAGATCAATATTTAATATCTGTTATGGTTTTTTTGGTAATGGCCTTGGCCAATAAGGACAAGGCATCACAGATCCATGGGCTATTCCCACTCAATCTAGCAAACTTGGTTTGGGATACCATCTTCTGTCTATACCTGCTTCGTAAAGTTTCTACTACGTTGCGCATACTTCTTCACTTCTATTGGTATATCCAGACCTCATCATTGATTCTACTTCTATTGCTTGGGATAACTTAAATACTTTTTCTATTGAAAACTCCCTTCGGAATACATGGGATTTTACGATCACTTCCCTTCCTTTCATCATAAGAATTGTTCTCCATCACTTCTTAATGCTACTGCTTACTTTGGAGAGTCGATGCACTTTTTTTTGAATTGAATATGAAACAACTACACGGGTTAGGTGTACAAATGCAAGGACCGAGGGGTTTCCATTCGCCAAATTCACCGTGGCACGATCCCGGCCTCATCCTATTGAGGTATCTACGAGAATTAAATGGTGGGCTCATTAAGAGCCAACATCTTCACCATTGAGACAACGTCATTCGATCGATGCACTTTATCGACAATGTCGATCCTCCTAATACAATTCCTACTAACCCATACATTCAGGATCGGTCTACTCTTCTTAATGAGGATACCATACAATACAACCTCAACACTTTTGATGACCCATAAATCATTTACTATCCACTTCTCTCACATAAACAACATGATATCAAACAAGTTCTTCAAGAATTTTTAAACATTTTCGCATGGGACTGTAGTGATATGCCTAGGATTGATCCACCTGTAACCATGTATAACATCATTCTCAACCCTAGTGTAAAGCCTATCCAATAGAAAATTTGAAAAATACACTGAAGGTCACTCCTTGTTAAAGAAGAAATATAATGCCCCCTCGATGTTGGCTTTATTCGTTCCTTCAATCATCTCGAATGGGTATCTAATATTGTCCCCATCATGAAACCAGATGGGTAAGTACGTTATTGCATGGACTTTCGTGATGTAAACCTTAACACCCACTCCTCTTCGACACTTATTTTACTACGATTTTTATTATTGTTGATTGAGACATGGACTTTATTATTATATCTTGGATAGCTTATAGATAAACATGATGGACGTTATGATTTTTATCGTGTTTTTGATGACTATATTTGGATTATTGTACTAACCCTGTGAACTCTTGGATGTTGAGAGTTGTTAATGATGTGAGGACATTAGGGATCAGTGATATATTTTGAGTGCATTCAATAGATATGAGTTACAATAGATGTACAAAATTCAATAGTTGTCATAAAAATATGAATTGTTATAGCTGGTAAATGTCAATGGATAGGGAATAATTGTAATTGTAAATAATTGATAAGTGAAGTATGTGTTTTATCCTTTGACATATTGATTATGTCTAAATGATCAAACCAATCTTGTGATCTCATGGATGTTAGTAAAATGGTAGAATCAAATTATTTTGATATGGTTGATAGATGATAGAATTGCTTAATTTTGATGACAACTATTGATTTCTATGTATGTGTTATTTCTCGATGTTATTGATGTGGTCATGAGGCCAAAGAGGTATTATTGTTTGTGATTGCAAGAAAATGATATCACTATACACCGAAAAGGGATAGGGACCAACCCTAGAAGAATGTTGGGTGTTTGCAACAAGGCCAATTTGAAAACTTGTGTTATATGTGTGTGTGTTGTTTAATTTTTATGCTTGGTTTGAGGTTTCAGTGGGAGGTGACCTCATGTGTGTGGCCATGGGTTGTGATGTTTCCTTTTAATTTTTGTGTATTTATTTTGTGGTGCATGTATCTAATTAATTGTAAAATCTAGTCACTTTATTAGTGCTTGTTAATATGCTTTTAATTAGTTAATTTAACTTAATTGTAAACAAAAAGAAAGATGTGACAATTGGGTAATTAATAGAGTAGATGGTCCTTGATTTGTGCTTGATGTTGAATGAATTAATTGCATTTTAGAGGTGTGTACTCTTTCTTCTTTCCCAATCTCGAATTTTGCCTTATAGGCCACTTTTTGAGACTTGTGGGACAAGTTAACCTTGTCCCTTACATCTCAAACTCATCTACCAACCATACTTATGAAGTATGGAGCTAATTTTAGCCTTTTAATGCATTTTTGAGTGTAAAAGAGTAAATAAAGTCACTTTTCTACTTACCACATTTAATATGTCCTTGGAAGGTATGGAGTGCATGTTGGAGTGTACATTTGTGCATGTCATAGCCTTACTTGTTCATTTAATTACATTAGTCTTTGTGTGTTGACTTGTTGAGTTGGAATTGAGGAATGATGAAGTGGCATCCTACATGGAGCCACCTCATCATCCTCACCTCTTTTCTATTTATTGAGTGAATTTGGAGGATTTGAGGTTACTTGTCTCATTTCTACACTTACATTTTGGGAATTTTGGCTTGGGATTGCATGCTTGGAGCTTTTGGAGTTGCATTTTGGGATTTTTCTTGGATTGAAGGTGTTTGAAGCTTGTTGTGTGAAGATTTTGGAAGCTAAATGGAGAGGTAGGATCTTCACTTATTTTTGCTTCTTTTATATATGTATGTAGTAGTGAAATTTGTGATTTTTGAGTGTATGCTATGTGTGTTGTGATTGTATTATGTTGGGATTGGGTAGATTTTGACCCTAAGAATGGTGTGGGAGATGGAAAATGGGACCATTGGGGAGGGAAAAGGGAGTTGTGAGGCATGCATTTTGGAGGGAGTGTGATTAGGGTGTTCCACCTATGGGGAGAGAAAAGGATAATATTGCTACACTTTGTGTTTTTGAAATGGGAAGAGAAAAGGATATATATATATATATATATATATAGAGAGAGAGAGAGAGTGTGGGTGTGTGTGTGTTTGTGTGTGTGTTTTGATGTGCACATGGAGGCTATTAGGTGGAACCCCTATTTCACTTGGGAGGTAAAAGGAGGTGGTTCCCATATTTCCTCGTCCTTTGGCTTGTTGCCAAGCTTATGTGTTTATTAGAAAATTGTAAATCTTGTTTGCATGTGTTTATTTGAATGTGTTGCAATTTGTGGATTGTGTATTTTGTGGAAGCCATTATAATTGTGAAGTTGTCAAAGTTGTAAACTCTCCTATTGTTCTATGGTTGGGGATCGGGGGCCAATAAGGAGGATGGCTTCTCCTCATTATTGGAATAAAGGTTGGGTGGAGAGCATCACCTACTCCCCTTTTCTTTGTATTGTGATTAAAATTTGAAGAGATGATTGAGTGTAAAGTGAAGCTATGAAGTTGGAAGATGATATTGATATGAAGACTTGTGTATTTGAGCCTATGGAAGAATTCCTATGTTGTAAATTTGTCCATGTTGTTTCCACTTAGAGTGGAAGGCTTGTAACTCTTGCATTTTAATGGAGTAGTTTCTTGTAAATGTATTTATCAACCTTGTATTATTATAGTTGAAAGAAGGACTTTGAAACGAGATTGTAATTGGAATGAAGTTCTTTCAAATCTGGACTTTTATTTAAAAGTTGTATTATGATTTCAATTTGAAAGGAATGGTGTTCTTGTGTGGAAAGTGAATGTTGTTTCCTTTTTGTATGGTTGGAAAACTTGAATTTGAAAAAAAGAAAGAAGAAAATAAGGTTGTCATGGTTGAAGTTTCTTATTCTTGTTCTTTCCCTTTTAGTACTACTTGAGATAATAGTATGTTATTATGGTTGATATATTCCTCTTATTATTTTTTTTATTAATGGCAAATAGTTTTAATGGGACTATACCCGGTTATAAGGAAGGCCCAAACCATTGATCAAACATGAAAAAAACATCAAAAAGGATCAGAATCTAGATAAAATATAAAGTCCAACAATAACCCAAACAATAGCTACTAGGAAAAAGCAAAACATAGAAATAACTACAATTAAGTAGCCAAAAAATAGCATACTATCTGAAACAGAGCAAAGAACTAAAATGCCACCAACCTGGACAAGGGGTGTTATTTCTTGGAGGCCCTTTCAATCCTTGTTTTGATTGTGCACAAAGAAGTGAACAACACCAGAGTGGTAGTGTGTGTTGGATCATTCACGTTCAAGTTTGAGATAGCTTGGTTTCTTTCCTTCTCAGTCCCCCAAATGGCTTTAGGGATCTCGCTCAACATAGAAATGCTTCTAACCTGCTTCTCAGAAACTCACTAATGGTGTTGAAAATGGCCATATTATGGTCATGCATGTATCCTTGGCCCTCCCCAATCTATTGTCCAATGAGTTCAACTTTTTGTAAATATCCTCAATCTGATCAATTTCAATACCCACATCATCACTTAACTTTATTTTCCCCTTCTGCTTGGTTAAATGATGCAGCTCTTTCTTGATATTCTCAACCTCTTTTTCCAATAAGTCTAGTCGAGAGGAGTATTATCCCTCTCATACTGTAAGGTACTATCCTAACCAACATTACTAATGTGTAAAATATTTTGAACAACTTCCATTTCTTTGTTGCTTCTTAGAACACGGGCAGAGGGAGGAGAGGCCACTCTGTTGAATTTGGGGTTCTTAGATTTGGTGGCTATGGCCTTGGAAGAGTTGGTCAGGTTGTTAGAGGGATTAGAGTGGATGGGAATGAGCAGGTCACGGGGGAGGGAGGAATGGCTGGGAATTTGGAGAGGCATAGTTTGTGCAGGAGGAAGATGAGACCCTGGTGAAGGGGGATGGCCCTGGTATGTTTCTGGAATTCGAGAATGGAATGTTCAAGTGAATTCAAGAGGTAATGCGGGAAACAAACTGCAAAGTTTCTCCTAAAGTGGTTGAGGAAGACCAAGTGCTTGGTAGGAACAATGACATACCGCCCTTCCAGGGAAATGAATTGAACCATCATTTTAGTAACATCATCGTAGGGTTTGGAATGGAGCTTACCTTAATGCCCGCCACAATAAAGATGATCTCCTCCCCTTCTTAGAAAACTTCTTTGCTTCTACAGTTTTGTCGACCCGTTTGCTAAAGAACCGGCAGTCATCAAAATCAAGACCAGTCGCCTCAGTAATCAACTCCTCATTTATCAACACACGATGACCCCATACTTTACCTTCCTATCCTTCCAATCCATGGCAAATGCATTGAAATGTTTTGGTCATGGCCCTAGATTTTTTTGATGAAGTTAAAAACACCCCCTTTTTAGAAGATTCCAAAGCTCTAGGTTGTCCTTCCACGCGGGATCGCAGCTAGGTTCCAATTGGCACAGAGCACCCCCCATCTTCTTCCCTCTGCAATTTTTGTGACTTCCCTACTTAAAACCACCCTTAGAAGCTTTGTTTATGATATGACTAACCTAATTTTTAAAATCCAACCACAAGTTCGAGAATCATGTGAAAATTTATGACCATGATTAGTATTACTTTTCTCACATGTGTGATTGTCTTGTACTTTGAAGCCCACGCAATCTCATTATAAATCCTACACAATGTGTGAGTGTCCATGTTTATCTTTATTAATACCATTTTGTACCTCCTTGGGGGTGCATTTCTCATCATCCCAATAGGTGATATTGTTGTTGGTGCCATAATTAGCCAAGGTGTCCGCCACCTTGTTTCCCTCCCTATAAGTATGCCCAATTTTGATATTTTTGAAAGTGTGGCAGATATTAATGGATTCCTCAATGAAATCTTTGATAGTCCAACTAGGGGGTGGATCTTATTAAGATGATTGATAATATTTAAGGAGTCCCCTTCCACAATGATGTTTTAGATGTTATAATCCTTAGAGCCTCGGCCTTTTAAAGAGTCAAGTAGGGCTTCCGTGCATAATGATTAGTCTGATTACCCATTTTACTAGCATAAGCAACAACTAAGCAACCTTTATGATCCCGAATTACCCCTCCACCAACAAGTTGCCCTTGGGTTGCCCTTAAAGGCTCCATCAAAGTTAAGTTTGTACCAAAAAGTTGGATGGGGGATCCAATGGATTGCCGACCTATCAATGTTTGGAGTTCTCCATTTTTGCAGATTTGCACATTTACATCACCATTTCATTATTATAAACTAGACAACGTAGGCATTTAAATTGTTTTTATCAAACCCAAAAATATAATCATTTCATTTACTTACAACTAGTTGATTAAAAGGACTATTAATCCAACTAATTCACATATGGATTTATATACAATCTTTAATAAATTACATATGCCCTTATAATATATTTTATAATAAACTTGAATTTTTAATTATTTAATTAAATGTATATAGTCATAGTTTATATAAGCATATAAGTTTATATATATATATATATATATATATATATATATTTATATATATATATAAAGAGCCTTCCACCAATTTAATACATAGTCTTTCCAATGTTATAGTTTATTTAACAATATGTTCATAAATATATGAACATATTGTTAAATATTTATTATATTGAAAGACTTTTATTAAATTTAAGCTCATAGTCTTAACAAAGTCATATATATTTATGTTGTGTGTGTGTGTGTGTGTGTGTGTGTGTGTAAATGTGTGTGTGTGTGTGTGAAAAGACTTTGTATTGTGTGTGTGGTGTGTGTGTGTGTAACAAAGTGTGTGTGTGTGTGTGTGTGTGTGTGTGTGTGTGTGTGTGTGTATATATATATATATAGAGAGAGAGAGAGAGAGAGAGTGTTTGTTTTTTATTGTTGGGCCACATAGGCCTACGTGGATTTTAGGAAAAAGGCACAATGGGTAGGGTGGGGCGGTGCCCCACCCATATACATCTAAAACCCTACCCTATGTTGGTCACGACCACTATATTACTCGTACTATTTTTCTTTTGGGATTATTTCGGCTGACCCCCTTCTCTAATACACCAATATATATACATAAACACACACATTTATATACATTTTTAACAGATCGCATACATCAAAGCCGTGTTTTATAAATCTTGTTTTATTAAAACAAGTAAAACATGTGTGTGTGTGTGTGCGCATGTGTGTGTGTGTGTGTGCGTGTGTGTGTATACACAAGCCCTACATCTTTGAATATACCTCTTTTAGAAACAGAAATTAAATGGGGTAAAAATACCCATACCCAAATAGGGTAGACTCTCCATAAAAACACAAACAACAAATAATATTCATGGCAAACCCTAGGAGAGGGATACAAGTAAAATAAGCACCCAAAATTGTGTGTATATCCTTCCAAACCAAGAAAAATCATTCATAATCTCTTATTGGCTTCCATTCTCCCAAACCTGTAAAACAAAATAATGAAAATGATAAGAATAGGGCAAGAAAAGAATAAAAGGAAACTCATAAGGATTTCTAGGGTTCCTTAGTCAAACCTAAGATCTAAGGGTCCCTATGGATTAGATCTAATGGTGGAGAATGAATCCTACAACTTTTTAAGTTGTGGGATTTTTTGTGGGATAAAGTGATTTAAATTAATAGTATGGGTATTAAGTGAAAGGGGCTTTTGGTGGGTTAGTATAGGATGTGGCCCCCTTTTTATTATAGTTTGATAAATAATAATACATGACTTTGATTTAGGGATTAAACCAATAATATTGTGCATGGACAATTAGATAATGATACAAAGGAATTAAATTATCTAGAATCTAAATATATAGTTAGATAACTAAATAATGAATAGGGGTGTTAAGTGGTTAGGTGAAGTAAATTTATATTGACTTGGGAAATGATTAAATCATGAACTTGAGAAAAATGTAATGGGTAAACCAATACGATTAATTTTGCCATTATTTAAATAAAAATCAAGTGAACCTTAGAAGGCGTCTATATTTCGAAAAGGAATTGGAAAATAAACTAATAATATTTCATTATTTAATTATGACTACCTTATGAATGAGTAGAGATTATTAAAGAGGATTAATTAAACGTAATTGGTATTTATAATCCTTCTAACCTTTAAAACAAAAAAATCCCACAAATTTTTTCTGCAATAAATTAGAAATATTTGATAAGTTCATGGTGCGTAAAATGTGGGCATTACACTTGGTATCAAAGCGAAGGTTCAGACACTTGAACCTCTGGGATTAAAATAATAATAAAGACAATAAAATTTGTTTGGATTGTTGTTTTCCCAAATTTGGAAGGTCACAAACCATGAGGGAGGTGAAGTGATTCGACTTCCATGGACTGCCTATGCGAAAATTTCACAAAATTGCTATTTCTAGAAATTACTATTTTTAGACAACACTGTGAAAATTATATTTTGGAGCCTTTTCATGAGGTTTTCGGGGTTTAAAATTTTCCAAACAAATTTTAACACTCATTCTTCACATTATACGTGCCTAAGCTTTCGACGCCTTTTGGACGGAGTGAGTCAAGCTATGGTGCAAAAGTTATGCCTCCTAAGTTGCCTCGCTTGGTTGAAGTGGGCTGTTACCCAGATTAGGTTTGTCGGGGTAAAGTTGGGTGTTGTCACTTTGAGGACTTAATTCCCATATGGGAGAGTAGATATCATGACATGATGTCATATTAGATCTAGTTTTGTATGTATATTCTTAGATGTGAGCTCAATGTAGAGTAATGTAGACACCAAAAATTTGTATCCCTTGACTTAGGCACATTTGCAACTAAAAACAACACATTTTACTGACAGTTTACCCTTTTGATCGTATTTAATTAATTTACTTCACACATCCTTCACATATCTCTAAAGTTTAGATTAATTATTTATTAAATAGTTAATTATCCTCATTCTCACACCTCACCCTTATTAACTTGGACACCTCACTCGGTCACTTCAACCAATTTACTAACCTTATGAAAATGTAACTAAAACCACCTAACAACTTTCCTAAAAAAGCACTAACCCATTCCCTAAACTAACTAGTCTTCTAACTAATCAAATATGCCAAAAAGCTAACTCCTCCTCATCCAAATAAGTTAGCTCGTGCTTTTTTAACCACCCTCATATTAAAACTTGAAATCCACCATTTTGAGCTCAAAATGGAAGGAAATCATTTGATTTTCTAACCAAACTAGATTTCCCGAAATCACCGGTGATTTGCCCGATCATCAGGTGATCTATAAATACTTGTTTGCAGACCTCATTTTCCAACACGAATTCTCAAGCTTTGTAGGTACACTCTGTCTCAATCCTAACTCATCAAGCATCCAAGCACTTCACACCAACTTTATTCAACATCACGATGTTCAAGGAACATCAAATTCATCACTAGATTACTCGTTTTGCCCTCCAACCACCTTCTTCCATTCATCTATCACACCGATCCATTCTATAAGGTAAATCACTTGTTTTGATTCATTTTAGACACTAGGAGTAGGTACGTTCTTGCTTATACACCATTTAAATGTCGATAACACTTTATTTTTATTAAATTGGTAGCTTAGTCAATTGATTTTAACTTTGTTTAGGAAGTTGTTAGATTTCACAGTAATCGCTAGCGATTACCCCAATCGCCAACGATTTCTCTGAATCACTAGCGATTCATGTATTTTTATACTTTTTCATCATTTTTCAGCTAAATCTAACCAAAATGCAAAGCTTTTTCTTGTTATCTACTGATATTTTTTCTAACATGATGTCTTCAGATGGCATTAGGAGGCTCTAATTTTCCTAACTGATTCATTCCTGTTGTCCACCATCCATTATACTGGGAGAAATATGAATTGCTTCATGATTTGGAATTGTATGCCATCCAAGTAGCCCCATTTGATCACTTAGAAGCCATCTTTTACCTCCACACAACGTATCGTGAAGTCTTGATGACTTTTGGGATGCCTATGATGAAACACTGAGGCTACGAGAGGAACTTGTCCAATATAAACGCCAATACAAGACTGAGCCTTGAGCACTTGGAGGAGGAGTACCACACTTCCTTAGAGTCTAATTCCACTGGCCATATCAACATATCCAACTCAGACTCTACCTTTTCTCACCAATACGACACTCAGGAAGAAGATTCAAACTTCTTCACCGAAGATTATATCTCTGTTCCTGACTCTAATCTTACTGAAGAAGAGGAGGGAACCACTGATTATGTAGACTCTTTTGTATCTAAGAATCTTTATACAAACCAGGAGTCTATTTATGGGTGTAATCATAATCCACACTAGCCATATATGTATATAGTTAAATAAGTGATAATCACATGTTTATCTAACAACTTTGTAAACACTATTATATCTACTAAATAAAACTTCAAATGTTTTCCTAAGCATTAATATTATCTTAACATAATTTGCATCCTTGTTTACGAGGAAGCTTGTTTACAGGAAAAGGCTTTGATCCATTGATTTAAAATGGTGCACAAACAAAACATAATCAACATTCTGGGTATCCCAGAAACCCCGCCATACTAAGGTCAAACTCGGTTATTACCCCTTGAAAACATCAAGACAACCAAGTAAAAACCATGCTAGACATTCGCACATGCCCGGTGGACTTAAAACCTTGAAAAATTTTCATTTCATCATTGTTTTAACAATTATTTTCTACGGACTGCCAATCGCTAGCGATTTGCTCAATTTCTAGTGATTGGCTCAATCACCTGTGATTCTCTTGAATCGCTAGTGATTTTTTTGTGTTATTTTTTTAACATTCCATTATCAATTTGTAGTGTTTTTCTTCTCTTTTTTATTGTTTTTAACAAGATTGCAAGTCCTTTTTCTCTGGAAACTATGTTTTGGGATTTGTTAAGTAAACATCTTGGCAAATTACTAAAATTTAATTTTTATTTTTAAAAAGGGGCGTTCTTACGATAAATTCTAAAGCCGTCTCTTTAAATTTCCGTTTTGCATTCCTGGTTATCTATCTTCATCAAAATTCAACACTTCATTTGGATCTTAAAACAAGATAATTACATCCTTCTTGCTCCACATAATCTAATTAGGAAAGTAAAATTTGGTTGCATCCACTTACTCTTCCCTCACACACAACCAAATCACTATTAAACCAAAAACACATCCAAACACTTCCCACCAAGTGAAATTGATTGGGATTTCATCACCCAATAGGGAAACCAACTCGGTGTTATGGCCGAGTATAATCTCCTGTCTATGGTATATTTTTTCTCAACACCCGACTCCCTTATCGCAGTGGGACCGTGAAGTGAGGGGTAGGCCCCAATATACATGCCCATACTAACAACAATACAAAGTTGGGCCTCACATACCTTAGGTATATCGAGGACTTCGCCCTTAAACATACCTAAAACCAACTTTAGACAACCACTTCTAGGACCCTCGTTAACCATTTTACACATTTCACATTTTTATAACTAAGTAAGATAAATATAAAAGAACACTTTGATTTCTCTTGCTTGTTTGTTTGTTAATCAACCCACTTATTCATTAATCATTTACTATTTGTTTCATGTGTGTGTTTGTTTATTATGGTTCTCACTAGACAAAAAACATGTAATCAGTTTTCTTGAAAACATGTCTACCTCACCATTTTTATTCCAACACCAAACTCCACTTCATACCACACCCCTACTTGCGACATTTTCCCCACCTATGTAACCACAAGCTTTACTTTATCAAATAAACACATCCAACCCCTTTTCTGACAACCAAACTTGGAATGAATTAGGGATTGGCTATGACAATGAAACATGACAACAATATTTTCACTCTCCACAATAATATCATGAACAAATTCTCTATACACTAGAATCGAACATTTTTTCTCTATACATCCATTCAAACCTCCTTTCTATAACATGGGAGATCCTATTTTTGAAGAAATGTTAGATTCAAATCCTATTTCTCTCAATGCCTATCTGGCAACAAGAAATGTTCAAATGCAACCGTTCACACTACAATCTATTACGCATGCTCACAACTCTTACCTCCATCACACAACTTATTGATCAAAACCAAGACCCTGTTGTCCAACAGTTATATCCCTACACTTTAGGTCAACTCAAAACACCAAACAATAGTCCACCTAGATTTCTACCAATTCTACTAACCCGTTTGATACATCAAATGAAAAATTATTCACAAGTCATCTTGAGGCATTTGATGTCTCCTCAGCTCCTTTTCTACGACCTTCACATGATCTCATCACAAAAACATTTTACTCAACAATCCACATCTTCACCAAGTCCTTTTATAGGGTCCACACCTCCTCTAAGTAGTGTCGTTGGCTCCTCGTCCACTCCTCTAGTCTCCACACAAGTACAAACACCTCCTTTGAGTTTTATCACCCCTTCTATAGTTATGCCTTCCCAACATGTTACTACTCCCATCCAGAACATCACTATGTCCATTCCCACAATGACACCATTGGTTAATACTAGTGTCATTACTAGTACACACCCTGTTTCACAATACATGCCCCAACCTTCACAACCATTGACCTCTGCACCACAATAGAACATCCCATAATATTGTATCCCACAACAAAGTGTTCCACAACAAGCTCCATCCTTTGCCACCTCGGCCATATATTTTCAACAAACACCTACATATTCACAACCTCATACACATATATCGATGTCATTATAGTACCAATATGTCAAAAACCTATCACTTCACAACAAGGCTCCTCATCTCATCAAAACATCCCACAACACAACATCCCTTATCATCAAAACATCCCTCAACAAAATATCCCATATCAACAACACATACCTTAGTAGTATATACCTCAACAAAACATTCTGCAACATCATACCCCACAATAGAACAACCCTTATCAGTGTCATGTCCCATATCAACCTAACATCCCTTAGAAAACCCCTATCAAAAAAACATCCCACAATAGTATCAAGCATACTCACAACCCAATCAGCCTTTATATCAACCTAGCTCATCTCCATAGCAATCAACACAAATTGACCCTCTTCAGGCCTTCTAAGCCACATATCTAGTTTAGAATTTGCTTCATCAACATCCAAGAATATGCTCTCTTATGACCAATTGTAATGAGCCCATTCATCCTTTTGTACCATATAAACCATATCCACCTCACTGGGAGCTTCCAAAACTCACTAAGTTTTATAGCAAAGAAGACCCTCAACAACACATCGATACCTTTTTTCATGATGCTGCTACTGATAGATCATTATTAGAACCTCTCATGCTGAGGACCTTTCCCATGTCTCTTGTCGGTCCCGCCTTGGACTTGGTATACAACATTCCACAACATTCCCTTTTCTCTTTCGCACAACTTGCACAATTATTCTTAGATCACTTTTCCATCAACATAGCCCATAAAATCACCATTAATGACCTGTATGCCATTAGAAAATTTGAAGATGAGTCCATCACTGATTTTTTCTCCCATTGGAGGGCCACTACCAATCAATTGTCCTTTTCGCTACCACATCCAGAGCTAATTGAGATCTTTTTGTGCATGTGCTAAACATATTTCATCCACCTTACAAATTCAATCATTCCAAAATTTTGATGAGGCTTTTACCATGGCCCGTAAACTAGAATTGCGAGCCCTAGAAGATGGTTGGGTAAAGCTTCATCCTAAGAAACCAAAAATGGAATTTCTGCCCAAGTCAACATCCAACTCAGATAAGTCTAAATCAGCTACCAACATCATTGTAGTCAAATCTTCTCCTAAAGAAAAGCCTACCACTGAACACATTCATCAACAACACAACTATACACCCATAGCAAAAATTATGGCACAATTTTTGAAAAAATGCTGTCTCTAATATAATCTCACTTATACCCATTCGACCCATTGATATATTGGTATCAAAACCCATTTGGTACCGTGATAATGACTATTGTAAATTCCATAGGGTTAACGGTCATGACATAGAGAGGTGTCACACATTCCATAATGTGCTTCAAGATTTGATTGACAAGGGTGACCTTCACTTAGATAATTCAAACACACCTCGAACCAAAATCTTGACATATTTAAACAACCTTTCTGAATCACCCCTCATCTTTTGAATCACCTAAAAGAAAATGTCCACACCATTAATCCAATAATAAAATTTGATCTTATTCCTCATCCCATTTTATCACCTAATGAAACAAAATCCATAGAGTCAACACTAGAAGCCAATGAACCTGAAATTGTAGAATCTTCTCTTGCTAAAATCAACATACAAACTACTCCAACACCCATGTCACCCAGTGATCCAATACCCACAGAATCAATACCAAAGTCTGATAAACTCACAATTGTGGAACTACCACTTGTCACTAAATTGGTTTCCATACCTTCACCAGATGTTGTTCCCAAATCCATTTCACACCCTCAGTCTACAGTTACAACAAAATGCCTTCATCATGATTTACAAACATAACTATGGTACCACTCGAAACATTCTTAGCTCAACCACCTCCACCTAAACTAACCAAGGATTGTAGTCATCTCAACTCATAAAAGTAAATAATCTAAAATCTTTGAGAACCATTTAGATTACATCAATCATATTATTCAAACCCCCCTTCATTAGCTATCATCAACAAGTACATCTAGTCCATCCAAAACTTTAAAGGGACCCAACAAACAAGGTGTTGTCTAGGTCTTTAGAAGTCCTCATTATGGCAAAACTTATCGTTTCTGTTATACTCCACCCTTTTTCCCACCTCTTCATCTAAGGGGCATGCCTTCTTTTGGGAACCCCTTGTTATGTCAAAGCCAAGACCTACAAGGTCCCCAAATGAAAAATTATCCAAAATCCTAATCAAGATCCCCATGTGATTCCTCTTCCATCATATCGGTTAATCACCCCATTATTATGGGGAAAAACCATTCATCATGTTCCTATAGTAAGTCCATTATGGTGTGTCTACCATCCCATAGTGGAAAGCCACATCTAGCCCTCATTCGTTCACTCCCGCATAATTTGATTACCTTCTGTTGTTGCCACCCATACAAGGTCCCCGTCCCTTTTTTGGGACAACTATGAGGCCCCTACACCCACCAAATAAACAAACCACTACCAAATGAATTGTTTCACCTACCCCCAAGAGGAATGAATGCTTAATTACATTCAGACCAAAAGGATGTTATGCCACCATTTTGGACAATCTGTTACAGGAATCACTAATTTATGTTACCATCTCCTAAGCCTTAAATCATAGGGGTGGAAACCATCGTAGTATGAATTTGATGCCTTTTGTGATTACCATAGAACATGAGGCCACTATATACCAATATTGTAGAGCTTTTCACCATAAAGTTAAAAAGATTGGAAGTTCATTTTTTCTTCCCTCTCAATCAAACACAACATCGACATCAACCACAACATCACTAGAAGAATCCATCCCTGAAACCTTGATTCATCAATTCGACATTGTCCACATCACCACTCGCTCACAAGACTATGATAAGGGGTCACTCTAGCCTCAAGAAAGTAGGGCTTTGTCGCCATACCTCCACCTTCGGGGTTATCAACTTCGTTTGATAAATCCAAGGTATCTATTTCCATAACTCTGAACAATCTAATCAAACATCATCAAGAGCCAAAATTTCTATACCAATGATGACACCACCCTCCACTATGATACAAAGGTTGGTTAAACAATTACACGTAGCCCCAGTCTGGATGTCACTTTATGAACTTGTCCAAACATCACCTAGTCATAAGAAACCATGATATAAGCCCTTCAATCCATCACTATACTTTCTAATGACACAACTTTTTTACAAACTTTGTAGGGGATCTTAAAACATCCACCTCTATATCATTGAACCATTGAAATACCTTCTCTTAGACCATAAGATCATGACTTACCCTCTTCATCACCACCCAAGATCAATGATATTTCTATTAAAAGAGTCATGATTGATAGTGGTGCAACCATCAATATCATATCCTCTCTAGCCTTTGACCAACTTAAGCTACCTAACATAGTAGTCACCCAAACCCCAGTCCTATTACACTCCTTCGATGACACGATCGCACCCATGTTAGGTATTGTCATCCTACCACTCAAAGTTGGTGTCAAAACCTTACGGAACTATTTTACATTATTAAAGGGGAGTTTCAATATAATATGTTATTAGGACATCCTTGGATATGCACCATGCATTATGTTCCTTCCACTCTCCATCATTGTCTTAAATATGAACATGAAGGTCAATTTTATATGTCCCTCTTGACCCAAATCCATTCACTGATTGTTACATGATGTATCATCCAAATGACATACTTGTGCCTAAATCTATGCTTGAATCGTCAGATAAAGCATCCAATAGCACAACAATACCTTCTTCCACATTACCAAAGATGATTATTTTTCATCAATGAGGCCATGAAACACCTCACTCTGGGAATACTGCCTTCTCATGCTTAACTCCATTCCATCACCAAAAACATACGGTCTCCCTGATAAACAACCCATATACGACCCGGATGTAGGAGATGTTATCTCCTATGGACCAGCGTACCTTAAAACAAATCTCATATATGGTAGACTTGACAACCCACCATCTCATCTAGTTAATACACATCACACCACACCATTCACATCAAATTTTAAATCCCTTGATAATCCCAATTTTGCTCACATGTATCTTTGTGGGTGTGCATGGAAAGGTTTTGGCCTTGGCGTTATGAACAAGGAACACATGACCAACCTATCCTTCGTACCCTCAAACCTCACATGAAAAAGTGGTTTGGGATATAAAAGGTCTACTTTTGAAGTAACCGAGGCCATTATATCTTAATAAGATGTTAATCACTATCTGAACCAAAATCATCATCTCCCGAAAACCTCATGGACACAGATGACATTGTACCCATCCCACCTAATTTTTTTAATCAACATTGTATCATTAAGACCACTCACTTATCAATCAAACACTACACTAAAAAATTACTCTAATTTTTCATCCATAAATGATTGAGGAAGACTCACATATTATAGATATCCTTCAGTGTAAAGATGACCAAGATATTCTTTCACATGGGAGTTGAAGAGCGTTCTCTTTAGAAATATTTACCATCTGACACACCAACCCTTTTAAATGAATCAACCATCGACATTAACTTAGGAACCTCACAAGACCCCCATATAGTTAAAGTTGGTCAAATCCTCAATCCATAAGAATTACATGATTTCACAACATTCTAACAAAATATCATCATCTTTTTCACTGTCATATAGTGATATGCCAGGATCGACCCCAACATCATGGTACATAACATAGTCACATATCCTGACATGAGATTAGTAAACAAAAACTCACAAGATGCATCCCCGTATAGCTCTCCTTGTTAAAGAAGAATTACACATCTCTTAATGCTAATTTTATTATACCTATCGACTATCCACAATGGGTTTCCAATGTTGTCCCCATAACCAAAGCTTCAGGAAAATCCGTATTTGCACAAACTTTAGGGATCTTAATCTTGCATATCCAAAAGATGATTTCCCTCTCCCAAACATAGACCAACTTATCGATCTAACAGTGGGCCATGAAATGCTCTCCCTTATGGATGGTTTTTAAAGTTATAATCAAATTATCATTTCTCTTATGACCAACACAAAACATATTTTATCATCCCTTGGGGAACCTTTTATTACCGTGTTCATGCCTTTCGGACTTAAAATGTTGGGGCAACATATCAATGCGCCATGACATATATCTTCCATGATCTTATCCATAAAATTGTTGAGGATTACATTGATGACCTCCTTAGAAATTCCAAATCTTGGAAAAACCACCTCAAATTCCTCGAATTAATTTTCACTCGTCTCATTCAATTTTTCCTTCACCTTAATCCTTGTAAAGTGTGTTTTTTGTGTTCTCACTAGAAATATTTTGGGATTTATCATATCTATCCGTGGAATTGAAGTTGATCCCACAAAAGTAAGGGAAATTATCGAAATGCCTCCACCTTCTAACCTTAAATAACTACATATCCTTAAAGGAAAACTACATTCTATTTGATAATTCATATCATACAATTTTTGACCATTGTTAACCATTTATCATCTCCTCCACAAATATGTCAAGTTCTAGTGGGATTTTTATTGCAAAACACTTTGATCAAATTAAACAATATTTTTTATCACCACTTGTCCTCACTCCACCTCGTGAAGGGGAGCCATTTTACTTATACATATCCACTTCAAAGCATGCCTAGGAGCCATGCTTTCCCATCGTGATAATCAAGGCCATGAGCAGGTCATGTGTACTACATTATCTGCATACTTCATGAATATGAGACACATTATACTAAAGCCAAAAACTATGTTGTGCATTATACTTTGCCACTTCCAAACTATGACATTATCTTCTTAATCAAAAAACATACGTCATCACTAGTTTTAACCCGCTTAAAGCCATGCATGCCAAAC
This sequence comes from Taxus wallichiana var. yunnanensis, assembly GCA_018340775.1. Taxonomy (NCBI): domain Eukaryota; kingdom Viridiplantae; phylum Streptophyta; class Pinopsida; order Cupressales; family Taxaceae; genus Taxus; species Taxus wallichiana. The sequence continues at coordinate 806,425,472 of CM031235.1, forward strand.
CTTATCATAATGACCGCATAACCCGATGGCTCATGTTAATGACTAAATTTGACTTGGAAATTATACCACAAAAATCCATTAAAGGTCAGGCCATTGTTGATCAACTTGTTAAAGCACCTCTTCAGATAATCAGCCACCTCATGAATGCTTCCCGATGAGTCCATTAACAATATCATTGAATCCGATGATTATGAATTAGATTTCATCCTCATTAAAATGATCCTCTTCTTTGATGATGATAAATGTCAAGGAGGAGGATCTAGTGTTGTTATCATACCACCTTAGAACATTCCCATTCCATTATCGTTCAAGCTCAATTTTGAGTGTACCAATAATATGGAAAATATGAAGCCTTAATCATGGGCTTACAAACCACTATTCTCTTAGGTGTCCAAGACCTAGAAATATATGGAGATTCACAAATTCATCATCATCAAGTCAAAGGAGAGTATCAGTGTAAAAATGGTCCTTCAAAAGTATAAAGGTCGTTTTTTACTTTCTCCTTGGCGCATTTGATCATTATACCATTCAAGCCATTCCACGATATTCTAATAAGTTTGCAGACACTATGGCTTCTCTAGGATCCCTTGTCCCTTTTGAAAAAAAAATGAAAGATAAAACTAAGATGTTTGTAGTCATTCAACGATTAGATCATCCTTCACATCAAAATGAGCTACCTTCCATAAACATCATTGATAAAAATCCATCAGATCTATGGTACACCCAAATATTTGATTATCTTACTGAGTCTAAACTCCCACCGACCTATCACAAGGCACTAAATGATCATTCCTTCAACGTGTCACTCACTTTATTATCATAGGAGGCATCCTTTACAAACATATTTTTGATGGTGTATTATTACGGTGTCTTAAATCACATGAATCAACCAACGCAATCAAAGAGGTCCACGATGGCATGTGGAGGTCATTTAAGTGGCAACACCATTGTTAAACATATTATATGGACTAGGATATTACTGGCCCACTATCACTAAATATTGTTATGCGTACGTAAAAAAGTGTGTTAAGTGTCAACTTAATTCTAATCTCATCCACATCCCTAGTCAAGCATTGCAACCGCACAAGACTTATGGCCTTTCTCTCAATGGGGGTTAGATCTCATTAGTGAAATTAATCCAAAATCATCTCAACAACATCATTCAATCATCACTGCAACTAAATACTTTACTAAATGGGTTGAAGTTATTCCTTTGACCTCAAAAAAATTTGGACCCATCATCAACTTCATATATCAAAACATCATATGTCATTTTGGCATTCCACATAAGCTTATCACAAATAATGGAAAATCTTTTAAGAATAAGGAGGTTAAAAAGCTCTGTGATACATTTTAACATCAAACTAAGTTTCTCATCACCATATTATCCTCAAGCAAATGGACAAGTTGAGGCTTCCAACAAAACACTTAACAAAATCCTCATGAAAACCGTAAATAACTCATAGCGCAGAATTGGCATACTCAAATCCCGTTCTTATCTTTGATGTGGGCTATCAACTAGTATCCATTTATACACCTACCGGCGTACAACACTTTATTCACTCATTTATGGCTTTGAAGCTATCATACCCCTAGAAATTAAAATCCCATCACTCTGCATATCGTTAAAGGATTTCATTCCCGATGAAGAATATCACTAAATCATCTTACACAACTAGAATTGTTGGATGAAAAACATCTAACAACCCTTGAACATCACCAAATTTATCAACAACACATTAGTAGAGCATACAAAAACATGTTAAGGAGCATGAATTCAAAATTGGTGACCTCATACTTAAGGAAAATCAAAATGTGACTAAATTAGAATGAAGTAAACGTGGAAAGTTTGCCCTAATTGGATTGGTCCCTACATTATTACTCACAAATATGGGTCAGGAGCATATCGTCTCACTTCTCTTGATGGGGAACCTGAACAAGAGCCTCTAAATGCTTTGCACTTGCGGCCTTTCTATTGTTAAATGATTGATTATCATAACGACAATTTTGGTCAAATATTATCATTCCATTATAAATAATAAACATCATTTTACAAACATCCTTCAAAACCTATTGCATCTATACATGGGCATATGGATATGTGTCATCTATACATCTATCCCCTCCTTAATGAATGATTTATCAGGGACTTGCTCTCAACTCAAAATAATTTCAAAAACACATACAAATGCTTCTTTTTAAAATCAAAATAAATAGACTTATCCCTTGAAGGACAACTATTCGAATATCATATTGTTAAAACAAAAGTAGAATGATCCCTGAAGGAAAACTACCATTTAAAAATCATGGACCGATCCCTTGAAGGATGGTTTTTCAATCTAAAAGATAAGATGTAGACCATACCCTCGAAGGATGGCTACCCATGAAAAAGGCTTCCATTTTGATTAGCCTCTACAAACATATCAAAATCAAAAAGCATCCTAGAAATCTTCCGCATCGATCAGCTTTCCCATAAGCAAGCTTCCCGCACCGATCAGTTTTCTTCATCATAAAGAGTTGGGGCATTGATTCCTCTAAATTTGTCAAAAAGGAGAACCCTTCTTCCCCAAAAAGGCATGTTTTCATATGGTCATTTCATATTTTTTATCCAAATCCACCATGATCAGTATGAATTTTCCATTGATAGTCTCATTTAACATTTTGAAAGGCTACAAGTGTAAGCATTATCAAAACTCATTACGCACATATTATTCAATGGGGCATTCTTTCCACTTTTACTTCATTTTATTTAATCACATTTTAATATGATATATTGGGGTTAAGTCACATTTCCTAAAAATATAATCACATCAAGGCTCATAATCAAAACATAAACATTAATATCCAACACATACTTCATACAACATAGAAAACATCATAAACATCATAACAATCACAAAATCATAATCATCATCATTTTATAAAATCATGTAACCATACATCATCCATGTAATATCAAAATCTCTCGAGCCTACACACAAGAACTAAAAATCATCACCATCATATATATAAATATCAAAGTCCATGTGTGTATAAATGTCGACATAATTAAAAATAATGTCATACACAAGAAAAAGGGATTCTATGAGCCTAAAATCAGATTATAAAGTCCATCAAACTAGGATCAGGAGTGCCTCCTGCTATAACACCACAAACTCCTCCTGCACTGTCATCCCCTCTTGGTGGTCTTCGAGATGGGTTCCCCACACTCATCACACTATCACTGGGTCTGGCCGTTGATGTGGCACCCCCTTGGGTAGCTATATGATCAACATACAAAGTGGCATTGGGGTAGTTCTTGATGATCATATTCACATAATAGTCCCTCTCTGCTCTCACAACCTCATAATGGGACATTATAATCATAGAAAGGTGTTACAGATGCTCCTCTCTGTCTAACCAATGCCGATAACTCCATGCTAGAAATAGAAGGCCCCGTGATCCCCAAGGCCTTCCTAAAATTATATCTCTGACTCTTGTATACTCTCTCTATCAAAAGAGATCATGTATAAGTTATGCTTGGAGCCCGTATTACACTTTATAATCAAACCATCATCTCTCGTAATAAGAGTGTCTCACTCCCACTAAGTCATCTCACTCTCTTGTGAGTGACATCTCTCTCTGCCTCCACTACGACCTTCTCGGTCATCACTGTAGAAACATCTAGAGCTATAGCTACATCAAGCTCAATCCTCTCCTCATCAGCCTTACCACCCTCCTTAGCTCCTCCCTCTTCTCAAGCCTGCACTCATCTAACGATCGATCTAGCCCTCTCCTGTTTGCACTCATCCTCTCAAAAATCCTCAATGAATGGGACCACCAAGCAAAAATATGGGTGACCCCGCATCATCAATTAGTACCACATGACCATCCTCATCTAGACCCATCACACCTAGCTACTCAACCATGGGTGTTGGCCCCGTCATAACTTCTGTGGGGTGTCGGTATCCCCATCCTCCTACTTATATAAAATAGGATCCTCAGGTATATCCTAAACCAACCCAAACTATCTCATAACTTGACTAAAGTGTATCAAATCATCTCTCACCCTGTAACCCGAACCTAGGTGTCTGTTTGTAAGTATGATAAATCATTAAAAAACATAACTAATCATGATAACCTACATACGCTTCAAATCACATCCCCACCTGTAATCCTAAAATCAAGTCCCTGTAATAGGTAGGCCCCTTAGCCTTCCTCGCTCTACTAAGACTCGCACTCCATCTCATGAAGCCTGGGTGCCTCACATCAATAACACTAGGAAATCCAAATGGGAAGAAATGGCAATGTGCTCGTGGGCCCAACAATGCGCAGTAAGAAGACAACATCGATCATGTAATTCTTGTGGGTTTCCAGTGCCCACAACTCTCTATATCTTTGTAACTAATAAGGTAGGAGCCCAATCGAAGACTTATACGGTGCTCCATCATCTCTGTGAATACCCCTGTCATCATCCATGGGAATCTCCCACCTCCTAAATCTGGTAGTGAAAAACATGAAATGCCCAACATCATCATAGTCATTCGTGGGCACTCCTCTCTCTCATACTCATATAGGGCTGATAATCAAAGCTCCTGAGGAGTATCTCACACCCTGGGCCTCATCTCCATACAATCACTACATGGTATCTCCTCTCTCTACATCTGAAATATAATAAACAAGTTCCCCCTAACTGAAAGTTTGGTAATATAATGAACATCCTCTAGGGTGATGGTCATCTCCCTTGTAGGTAAGCCTAAAATGTATTGGTGGAAGGATTCCACCTCTCTAGAAATGCAAGTATCAAGTTGTGGCATCTATGAATCCGCCAATAAAATCTCATCCCACCAAATCCCATCAGCCTCCAAATGATCCCAAGTCATCATCAGAAAAATCCTCTCTAATCTCATCTAAGCATCAGGGGGATATGATCTCGGATAGTCAACTGAGCATCCACCTACAAAACACAAACATGAAAGCAAACATTAATAATGATGATTTTTTTTGAAAAATAAACACTTGCAACCATAAAATATCCTCATAAAACACAAGCCTAATAATAAAACATGTGTAATGTTGTCTTAAACATTCAATAAAGTTAAACACATTTTATCAAAAACCACATTTTCTCACTCAAAACACAAAACATTTGGATTGCAGGTGAATCCTAGTGATTCACCTCAATCGTTAGCGATTGAAGGAATCACTAGTGATTCTGTAAACTTTCCGTAGGGCATCCGCACACCTCGATACGACCCTAAATCCTCTAAATCCTCTAAAAAAATCCTTAATAACTTATTTGAAAAACTAAACAAAAACATGATTAGAGCTTACCTCAACAAGGACCAGCTTTCGTTTATGGCTAGAGGAGGCCATTTGACAACTTTTTTGCTCAAAAAACACATTTTTCACCCGCTCGACAAGGTAACTATTGTATATATAGTGCAAAATGAAAAATAAACAATCCATTTGGGTATTTATACCCCCAAATTTTAATTGACCTCAATCAGCAATTGCCCTAATCATAAACGATTGCCTTGTTTTGGTCTTCCATGCTTACATTTCCCAAAAACATGACATTTTACCCTCTGCACAAGTGTGCGATGCTCCTAAAAGGGTCTTGGCCCTCAAGATCTTTTTCAAAACAACATAAACACAACATCGAGATTTTCCATACGTCTATGGGAGATAATCCCTTTGGCCCCCATCACTTGGTTTTCCTGCTCAACAAATTTACCTAGTAACGATCATATGTTTACAGTGTCGAACCCTTTGGCCACCATGTCAATTGGTTCTCCAACATTTTTCTTTGCACCCCACGGTTGGGGTAAGCCTTTTTGAAAAAACACATCGGTGCTCGTTGTACTCACGCTATGGTGGAATCACCCATGAGAACACAACTTTCCTTCATTAATTTTGTCTAACGATTTGTCAAAAATTACCAGATAAAAAAGGGGAAAATGTAGACACTAAAAATTTACATCCCTTGACTTAGGCACATTCGTGACCGACTAAAAATGACACATTTTACGAAACTTTACCTTTTTGATTGCCTTTAATTAATTCACTGTTATCCATATTTTTCCCTAGGTAAAATATTGGATCAGAACGAGCCCTACTTGAAAGAACTTGAGAAATTACGTTTGGATCTCGCAAAACAGTTTAGAGGGACTCTATAATGGAAGTGGCGGGGCCTATGAAGGTCAAATAACCCTGTGTGGGAGAAATCCAGAAAATGGCTCTATCGAGTGGATCCGGGCCTTGAATCCATTCTATGGGTTACATGTGGGCTCAGAAATAGAATAGCAGGTCAAAGGAGGAGGAGTAGTGTCACAGAGAATCTAGGAGAAAGAAAAATAAGAAATGACGAAGATCCGAAGTCTTGAGATCCAAACAGTTCAGAATGAGTCCAAAAATTGGCTTATTGAGGGGGCAGTGGAGAGAGCCATGTGTCGAAATGACACTTCTCCAAAGTTGAATCCAAGAAAGGAAATTCAAATGAGCGCCAAGATTCCACGCGTCTAGAGCCCAAAAAGTTGTGCGACCATTGAAAAGTATTTGACTAAACATGAAGGTGTCAGGTGTTGGCTTGGTGCAAATCTAAAATGGGAGCCCAAGGCGGAGACTCAAACTCGCGCTAGCCCTCCACATAGCAAATGGTCAACAGAGGTCAAAAGGTAGACATGTCGGATCTCAAAAAGAGCTAAGTATAGAAGTGCTGGCGGAGTTTGTCAAGTGTCCAAGCGGTGCACCTCCAAGGGTAAATCTAAAAGCGGAAGCTCAAAGCGAGCGTCGATCACCACGTAGCCCAAGACCCAAAAAGGTAAGGGAAAGGTCATCGAAAAGTCCAAAGACCTATCGGAGGGTTCTAAGTGTTGACCGACGCTCCTTCAAAGACAAATCTTGATTGGGCTTTCAAACGAGCGTGGAGCCTCCTGCGCGGCCCGGGGCCTCTTCAAAGGGGGACAAAGTCTGGTTGAATAGTTAATGCATAGTAGTAAGGCCAGCGGAGAGTGCAAGTGCCCAAACGGTGCTAACTCAATGCTCGAATAGAGAGAGGGTTCTCAAACAAGTGCCATGCATCTCGCGTGTCCCGGTTAAGAGATATGCCCCCATCGAGCAAAGGACTTAGCCAAGAAACATAGAAATTGAGCAGGCCGGTGGAGGAGACCACATGTCAGCCCCACACTTTTCTAGAAGAAAGATACCGAGGCTGCCCTCGGACATGCGCCAGCTAACCACATGTCCCATATTAAAGAAGGGTCCCATTTTTCAAACTTGTTTTCCCGCTTTGTTGTACGGACCCAATACAATCTTTCGAAGGGGCATATCTTTTGACTTAAGGCTCAAAATATTACAAATCTGACACCGTTGGAAAGATCTCGGCTTCGCCCACGCCACGAAGATCTAAAACTTTAAGTTTGGGAAGGTTAGGTAAAGAAAAATTGAGAAAACGTCTTCGGGGCCATTAATGCGGATCTATCTCGCCGACAACCAGATCGGATGTGATTACTCTATCATTTCCTCCTCCTTCAAGGCACCAAACCAGTGGTTGATGCAGTCAAGGCAGATTTGGGGGTAGATTTTGTAGGAGGCATTAATAGCAGTGGTTGAGCTTTGACCTACTTTTCCCACTTCTCTCTCTTTCTTTCTTCTCTCTGATTGAATCTATAAATACAGGTTGGGACTCATTGTAAAGGGTTGGACATTCTTCTATTTTGCAGGCTCCCCTTTCCTTCTGGTAAAGGAACTTGTGGAGTTTCAGACCTCCCCTCAGAGTTGTAATATGTTTCTTTCCTTTTGGCCACTTGTAATGCATTGTATCAATCTACAGAGCAATAAAATATGTTCATGATTGATTTTAGATCCTTTCTTGTCTCATTTGCTCTCATCTGGTCTTTCATTATAAAGTTGGTTATTTGTGCTTGATTATCGTATGTATTTTTTTGGTTTGTGTCTATCAGCAAAACTAATGTTCATCATTCCTTTGGTGCATCACCTTATAGCTTAGTTTGATTTCCTACATTCCTTTTATCCCTACCTCCTTGGTAAAACTTAGATTAGGTTTAGGAATAGGCCCTCTGTAATTTTTCATGCATGCACCTAAATAGAGGAATAGGAACCAACCTTTAATCTGGAGAGTTTTTCCCATCTACAAAGTCCCACACTTTGGGAACAACTCAATGTTATGCGAATCACACCAAATGAATCTGCCTTAGAAAAGTAGATCTGACGACTCATTTGGGGGTGTTGTGATTTTGCACTAACATTTACTTCACACATCCTTTACATATCTCTAAAATTTGGATTAATTATTTATTAAATAGTTAATTATACTCATTCTCACACCTCACCCTTATTAACTCAAACACCTCACTCGGCCACTTCAACCAATTTACTAACCTTCCTAAAATGTAACTAAAACCACCTAACAAATTTCCAAAAAAAACTGCTAACCTATACTCTAAACTAACTAGTTTATAACAAATCAAAATGCCAAAAAGTTAACTCCTCTCCATCTAAATAAGTTAGCTTGTACTTTTCTAACCACCCCTCACATTAACAACTTTAAAATCCACCATTTTGAGCTCAAAATGGAAGGAAAACATTCGATTTTCTAACTAAACTAGATTTCCCCCAAATCACCGGTGATTTTCCTAATCACCGACAATCTATAAATACTTGTTTGTAGACCTCATTTTCCAACATGAATTCTTAAACTTTTAAGTACACTCTATCTCAATCCCAGCTCATCAAGCATCCAAGCACTTCACACTAACTTTATTCAATGTCATGTTATTCAAGGAACATCAAATTCATCACCGGATTTCTTGTTTTCACCCTCCAACCACCTTCTTCCATTCATCTGTCACACCGATCCATTCTACAAGGTAAATCACTTGTTTTGATTCATTTTAGACACTAGGAGCAGGTATATTCTTGCTTATACACCATTTACATGTCGATAACACTCTATCTTTATTAAATTGGTAGCTTAGTCAATTGATTTTAATACAGTGTTTAGGAAGTTGCTAGATTTCACTGCATAATCACTAGCAATTACCCCAATCACTAGCGATTTCTTTGAATCGCTAGCGATTCCTATATTTTTATACTTTTTCATTATTTTCAGCTAAATCTAACCAAAATGCAAAACCTTTTCTTATTATCTATTGATATTTTATCTAGCATGATGTCTTCAGATGGCATTAGGAGGCTCTAATTTTCCTACAACTGATTCATTCCTTGTTGTCCGCCATCCATTATACTGGGAGCAATATGAATTGCTTCATGATAAATACTTATTTGTGGACCTCATTTTCTAACATGAATTCTCAAGCTTTGTAGGTACACTCTGTCTCAATCCCATCTCATCAAGCATCCAAGCACTTCACATCAACTTTATTCAATGTCACATTATTCAAAGAACATCAAATTCATCACCGGATTGCTCGTTTTCACCCTCCAACCACCTTCCTCCATTCATTTGTCACACCGATCCATTCTGCAAGGTAAATCACTTGTTTTGATTCATTTCGGACAATAGGAGCAGGTATGTTCTTACTTATACACCATTTACATGTCGATAACACTTTATCTTTATTAAATTGGTAGCTTAGTCAATTAAATTTAACAATGTTTAGAAGTACTAGATTTCACAAAGTAATCGCTAGTGATTACCCCAATCACCAATGATTTCTCTGAATCACTAGTGATTCCTATATTTTTATACTTTTTCATCATTTTCAGTTAAATCTAACCAAAATGCAAAGCTTTTACTTCTTATATATTGATATTTTGTCTAACATGGCATCTTCGGATGGCATTAGGAGGCTCTAATTTTCCTACAACGGTGATTTATTCCATGTCGTCGCCATTCATTATATTGGGAGCAATACAAATTTCTTCATGATTTAGAAGCGTATGACATCCAAACAGCTATTTCTATTTGATCACCTAAGCCATCTTCTCCTCCACGCAATGCATTTGTGAAGCCATTGACACCTTTAGGTATGCTACATGACGAAACATTGAGGCTACGAGAGGAACTTGTCCAATACGAACACCGCTACGAGATTGGCCTCGAGCACTTGGAGGAGGACTACCGCACTACCTCGAGTCTAATTCCACTAGTCATATCAGCATATCAAACTCAAACTCTACCTTTTCCCGCCAATACGACACTCAGGAAGAAGATTTGAGACTTCTTTATCGAAGACTATATTTTTGTTCCTAACTCGATCTTATCAAGAAGAAAGGGAACCACTAATTTTGTAGATTCTTTTGTTTTTGAGAATCTCTATATAGACCAAGAGTTTGTTTATGGGTGTAATCATAATCCACACTAGTCATATATATATATATATTAAATAAGTGATAATCACATGTTTATCTAACAACTTTGTAAACACTATTATATCTACTAAATAAAACTTGAATGTTTTCTTAAGCATTAATATTATCTTAACATAATTTGTAGCCTTGTTTATAGGAAAAGGCTTTGATCCATTGCTTTAAAACGGTGCACAAAAAAACATAATCAACATCCACGGGTATCCCATAAACCCCACTATATTGAGGTCGATCTTGGTTATTACCCCTTGAAAACATCAAGACAACCAGGGTAAAAACCATGTTATACAAGTATCTATACCCATGCGGCTGCCATGAAGGGCTATGAAGTGATTGTGATGTGGATATTTCATGTGTTTTATATTTGTAAACTTAAGTTCTTTTATCATGGACCAACATTTTATTTTGATAGTTTGTTGAGAAGCTTGAGGCTCTTCTTTTATTTTTGTCTTATTATGAGATTTTTTTAGGATTGAAATGTGGCTACTTAGCCATTTCTTTTGATTGCCAAAATTTTTGGATTTTATCTTTGTTTGGTGACTCGGAGCTTGTTTGCCTTGGACGGCCACTTGGCTAAATGTCATCTAGGATGTTACGTGGTTTTCTTCTTACTTACTGGCATGCTGGTTCTATTTTGTTTGTATTGTGTTCTCTCGTTGTATGTGGGTACACCCTAGGTGTGTTGATTTTTACCCTAGGTGTTGCAAGTTATACATTTGATTTAGAGTGAAAGGGATTTGTGTGTCTAGGACCCTGGAGTGCCCTTTAGATGCTTTGCTTTTCTTAGTAAGAGGGTTCTTTGTGTCATCTAATATAGTTGGTAGTTTTGACGGTGATTATGCTTCCTTCTTGCATCCAAGTATGAGTTTTGTTCTTCATCGGGATAGATGGGATACTCATTTATGGGCTTATGGATTTGTTAGGGACATATTAACTCTTGGATAATTATAGGTTTATGGAGTCCTAACTTGGTTACTTTGTGTTATTTAAGAAAATATCAACTTTTGGGATATAATCACCATGGTTGAATATGATTTTACATGAGCTCCTTTGAGCTCATGCTTAAATAAGTATGATTGTCTTGATCTTGAGGACCATAGATAGATATACCCTTACCTAAATCTCTTGAATTGTTTTTCATACACCACTTTATGAGCCATTAGTATCAAGCTATGTTTAGGTAGATATGGGTACCTTGGGTTCCTTTGGACTTTGTGCCTGGAGATTTCGGTTATATGGGTTTTAAAGTTCGACCTTGGCAGTGTTTATGTCATGATTTTTCATCCAAGGCCCTAACTCTTGGTCTTAGAGGCTATGTTTTAGAAAATATGTTGATTGCCCTCTTGTTATTTGGATGTTCCCTTGGTAAGGAGGTGTGGTGTCTATGGGGTAATTCCCCCCTTGTCACTTGATTTTTTAGTTGATGGTATCTTGTGGAGGTGTAAGTTTTTTTGGGAAACTCTCTCTCTTTTATAGTGAACCGATTTTGAGTATAAGCCATAAACATTATTTTCTCTCCCACACTAATCTAAACCTCTTAAACTTGTAAAAGCAAATTTATAACTTCTTAATGCACCTCTTCATCGTATATTTTATCGATACTTGTGGAGACTCATCTGGAATGCATCGGTAATGCATGTAAATGAGGGAAAATCTTGTAAACTTGGTGTATTCCATTTTGGTTAATGACCTCTTTTTCTATAAACTTAATAATGTGATAACTTGGCTCTTCCTACTCATTAAAATTCAATTGGTAATGTGATAAACCTGATCATATTAGAACTCTAATTAGGAGGCTTGGAATTTTGAAACTTAATAAGTAAATTGGGACATTAGGAAGATGGTTCCCTACTCTAACCTTGTAGTTTAATAGAAGAAATAAAAATATGAGAAAAATAGCAAATAAACCACTTATATTTCCCCTAGAAGTAGAATTAATAATTTTTTGCCTATACAGAATGGCGAGATAATCTGCCAACATTGGTGATGATCCTTAATGACACAAGATATGGGATATTAAAATATAAGGAGTGCATTAATTAGAAAACCAACAAGAAATATGCTTAGCAAACGTAACTATAACTTGTGTTTTATAATTTGGAATGTGGAACGGATAAATTTATGGGATTAAACACAAGTAGAATGTGTAAATATATAACCCTGATTGTATAAAATTGCTATTGTATGCCCTAAAATTATAAAGGACATAATCTAAAAATTTGAACTAATTGAAAGGTTCCCTTGAGCTATTGTATGAGTATCTAACCTCAATTTGCACCCTAATATTTTGGGTGTTACAAATAATATTGAAATGTTATTAAAAGAAATGTATCGAATATATATATCTAGCCCTAACATAGCATGTATTATGTTATCATTGTAAAGTTATCATGATCTTTTACGAAAATTAGTATGTGATATAATACCAGAACCATAAATCATGAAAGAATGAGTTGTTTCAATGCTAGACTAGTATAAAAATTAGTGTGAATCTCGTAATGAACTCCAAAGTTGAAACCATGATAATAAATGATTATAACTCCCTTGTTATATCAAACAATAAACATATGTATAATGGTTATAACATAAGTTACATGCTAGAGTATTTTGGACCTCTCATTAGTGGTATAGAAATTTCTGGAAGTATATATATAAGGATTTTATCACCTTGTAGAATGGATTAAATGTTATGTCCATATTCATGGACCCTACATTCCATCATGCCAAAGGTGGCAACTATGTGAACCTTTAAAAAATCATCCACCTATCTTGAATAATGGAGTGCTTTATTGATAGTGATGTGTTAGTCATGTTTTGTTTCTTCCTTGCACATAAATGTGTGTAACTTCCCTTGTTGGAACCTTTCAGGCAGTCGTGCCCTTTTTCCTCTTAGCTTAATAGGTGTATGATTTGTGATATTTTACGTGTGATTCTATATCTCCATTTTAAGAGAGGCACCCTCCATTGTGTTGGAATAGGCCATTGGTGACCTAGGCTTATTGACAAGCTTAGGCAACATATGTTAAGGATATGGAGGAATTTTGAAGTTCTCCTTCCTTTTGAGGAACCATGATGTTGTCCCCCTTTTTCTTTGGAAAGAAAAGGTACATGTTGGTTTTGTAAGCTTCCTACAAGAATGTTTAGTGTGTTGCTCTAGTAAATTGTTAGTTGGACCCCACTTGTTGCTTAATTTTCCTAGCTCGCTTGAGTGTTCCTATGTGTTATAATATTAAGCTTGTGTTCATTTTAAGATTCTTTGAGCTAGGGTGGGTTTAAAATTAATAAATGTTGTTTTGTTATATAAAGAGAATGGTATCTCTTGTGTTGATATAATAGTGGGGGCTAAGATTGCCTATAAAAAAATGGAAATATCATCTAATTTATTGGTTTTAAAACCAAGATTAGTGATTGTGTGTTGCGATATTTGGTTACCAATTTCTAGTTAGGGAGACCTTATGGCCAAGAGTATTCTTAGAGTCACCATGAAAATTTAAGTGATTCCTTCTGGATTATATGAAGTACCTCCAATGAATGGCGTTCATCCTTGTAAACACTTTTGTTAAAATTAGGTGTCTTCCTTGTTGTTAAACCTTACCTTGTGTGGTCCTGAATTTGTTAGACCTATGAGTAGGTGTGTTGTCTCGTGCAAAATTGAAGGTCATGATTGGTAGTTGTTAACCTTGTCTAAAATAATGAACATTGAAGGAAACTTAACCTAGGTGGAAGTCTTATCCTTATTACTGTGTGTTGTATCCATGTGTGGCTACGTGGACATATGTACATGAATTTTCCCATTCTTCTTGGACCTTAGTTGTCATTCATTGGGATTCCATCAAAATTTCTTGTTTAAATGTTATGTGTTGTATCTTGGTTAACCTCGTAGAGATTATTCTGAAAGTTTGTATGCCTTGTTTCTCGACCTCTTTCCGTGACTTCCAGGAGGAATTCAAGTCTAAGGGAGGGGATGTAATGCCCACTCCTCTTCAACACTTATTTTACTATGATTTTTATTATTGTTGATTGAGACATGGACTTTATTATTATATCTTGGATAGCTTATAGATAGACATGATGGACATTATGATTGTTATTGTGTTCTGACGACTATATTTGGATTATTGAACTAACCCTATGAATTCTTGGATGTTGAGAGTTGTTAATGATGTGAGGATATTAGGGATCAGTGATATGTTGTTGAGTGCATCTAGTAGATATGAGTTACAATAGATGTACGGAATTCAATAGTTTTCGTAAAAATATGAATTGTTATAGTTGGTAAATGTCAATGGATAGGGAAGAATTATAATTGTAAATAATTGATAAGTGAAGTATGTGTTTTATCCTTTGACGTATTGATTATGTCTAAATGATCGGACTAGTCTTGAGATCTCATGGATGGTAGTAAAATGGTAGAATCAAATTATTTTATTATGGTTGATAGATGATAGAATTGCTTAATTTTGATGACGACTATTGATTTATATGTATGTGTTATTTCTTGATGTTATATATGTGGTCGTGAGGCCGAGAGGTATTATTGTTTGTGATTGTAGGAAAATGATATCACTATACACCAAAAAGGGATAGGGACCAACCCTAGAAGAATGTTGGGTGTTTGCAACAAGGCCAATTTGACAACTTGTGTTCTATGTGTGTGTGTTGTTTAATTTTTATGCTTGGTTAGGAGGTTTCCCATGGGGGGTGACCTCATGTGTGTGGCCATGGGTTGTGATGTTTCCTCCTTTTAATTTTTGTGTATTTATTTTGTGGTGCATGTATCTAATTAATTGTAAAATCTAGTCACTTTATTAGTGCTTGTTAATATGCTTTTAATTAGTTAATTTAACTTAATTGTAAACAAAAAGAAAGATGTGACAATTGGGTAATTAATAAAGTAGATGGTCATTGATTTGTGCTTGATGTTGAATGAATTAATTGCATTTTAGAGATGTGTACTCTTCCTTCTTTCCCAATCTCGAATTTTTCCTTATAGGCCACTTTTTTAGACTTGTGGGACAACTTAACCTTGTCCCTTACATCTCAAACTCATCTACCAACCATACTTATGAAGTATGGAGATAATTTTAGCCTTTTAATGCATTTTTGAGTGTAAAAGAGTAAATAAAATCACCTTTCTACTTACCACATTTAATATGTCCTTGGAAGGTATGGAGTGCATGTTGGAGTGTACATTTGTGCATGTCATAGCCTTACTTGTTCATTTAATTGCATTGGTCTTTGTGTGTTGACTTGTTGAGTTGGAATTGGGGAATGATGAAGTGGAATCCTACATGGAGCCACCTCATCATCCTCACCTCCTTTTCTATTTATTAAGTGAATTTTTAGGATTGAGGTTACTTGTTCTCATACCTACGCTTGCATTTTGGGAATTTTGGCTTTGGATTGCATGTTTGGAGCTTTTGGAGTTGCATTTTGGGATTTTGTTTGGATTGAAGGTGTTTAAAGCTTGTTGTGTGAAGATTTTGGAAGCTAAATGGAGAGGTAGGATCTTCACTTATTGTTGCTTCTTATTATGTATGTATGTATGTATGTAGTAGTGAAATTTGTGATTGTTGAGTGTATGTTATGTGTGTTGTGATTGTATTATGTTGGGATTGGGTAGATTTGATCCCTAAGAATGGTGTGGGAGATGGAAAATGGGACCATTAGGGAGGGAAAAAGGGAGTTATGAGACATGTATTTTGGAGGGAGTGTGATTAGGGTGTTCCACCTATGGGAGAGAAAAAAATAATATATATATATATATATATATATAGTGTTTTGTGATGTGTTCATGGATGTTATTGGGTGGAACATGTATTTCATTTGGGAGGTAAAAGGAGGTGGTTCCCATATTTCCTTTCTCCTTTGGCTTGTTTTCAAGCCTATGTGTTTATTGGAAAATTGTAAATCTTGTTTGTGTGTGTTGCAATTTGTGGATTGTATGTTTTGTGGAAGCCATTATAATTGTGAAGTTGTCAAAGTTGCAAACTCTCCCTATTGTTCTATGGTTGGGGCTCGGGGCCAATAAGGAGGATGAATTCTCCTCCTTATTGGAATAAAGGTTGGGCGAGAGAGTGTCACCTACTCCCCTTTCTTTGTATTGTGATTCAAATTTGAAGAGATGAAAGAGTGAAAAGTTGAAGCTATGAAGTTGGAAGATGATATTGATATGAAGACTTGTGTATTTGAGCCTATGGAAGAAATCCTATGTTGTAAATTTGGCCATGTTGTTTCCACTTAGAGTGGAAGGCTTGTAACTCTTGCATTTTAATGGAGTAGTTTCTTGTAAATGTATTTATCAACCTTGTATCATTATAATTGAAAGAAGGAACTTTGAAGTAGTATTGTAATTGAAATGAAGTTCTTTCAAATCTGGACTTTTATTTAAAAGTTGTATTATGATTTCAATTTGAAAGGAATGGTGTTCTTGTATGGAAAGTGAATGTTGTTTCCTTTTTATATGGTTGGTAAACTTGAACGGAAAAAAAGGTTGCCATGGTTGAAGTTTCTTATTCTTGTTCTTTCCTTTTAGTACTACTTGAGATAATACTATGTTACCATGGTTGTTATATTCCTCTCATTATTGTAAACTATACAATATAGGCATTTAAATAGTTTTGATCAATCCCAAGAAATATGTTCATTTCATTTACTTGCAACTAGTTGATTAAAAAGGGCTATTAATCGAACTAATTCACATATGGATTTATATAGAAATTTAATAAAATACATATGCCCTTATAATTTATTTTAAAATCAACTTGAATTTGATAGTTTGGTTAAAATAGAAATAAAACTAATATATATTATATATATATATATATATATATATATATATATATATATATATATATATATATATATATAAGAGCATTTTTTGTTTACATAATATATTGTGTGGCTTTTAGGAAACAAGGCATAGTGGGTAGGCGGTGGCGGTGCCCATATATATCTACATCTAAAACCCAACCCTATGTTGATCATGGCCACTATATTACTGCGTTGTTTTTCTTTTTGGGATTATTTCGGTTGACCCCCTTCTCTAATACATATATATATATACACATATATATATATATACACACATATATATATATATATATACACACACACACACACACATATTTATATACATTTTAATAGCCGTATACCTCATGTTGTGTTTTATAAATCTGGTTTTATTTAAAACAAGTGCAAAACATATGTGTGTGTGTGCACACAAACCCTACATCTTTAAATATACCTCTTTTAGAACCATAAATAAAATGGGGAAAAAAACCCATACCCAAATAGGGTAGACTCTCCATAAAAATACAAACAACAAATAATATTCATGGCAAACCCTAGGAGAGGGATGCAAATAAAATAAACACCCAAAATTGTGTGTATATCCTTCCAAACCAAGCAAAATCATCCATAATCTCTTCTTGGCTCCATGGCCTCCATTTTTCCAAACATGCAAAACAAAATAGTGAAAATGATAAGAATAGGGAAAGAAGAGAATAAAAGGAAACTCACAAGGATTTATAGGGTTCCTTAGTCAAACTTAAGATCTAAGGGTCCCTATGGATTATATCTAATGGTGGAGAATGAATCCTACAACTTTTTAAGTTGTGGGCTTTTTTGTGGGATAGAGTGATTTAAATTAATAGTATGGGTATTAATAGTATGGGCTTTTGGTGGGTTAATATTAGATGTGACCTCCTTTTTGTTATAATTTGATAAATAATAATACATGATTTTGATTTTGGGATTAAACCAATAATATTGTGCATGGACAATTAGATAATGATACAAAGGAATTAAATTATTTAGAATTTAAATATATAGTTAGATAACTAAATAATGGATAGGGGTGTTAAGTGGTTAGGGGAAGTAAATTTAAATCGACTTAGGAAATGATTAAATCATGAGCTTAAGAAAAATTTGAATGGGTAAACCAATACGATTAATGTTGCCATTATTTAAATAAAAATCAAGTGAACCTTAGAAGGGGTTTATATTTTGAAAAGGATTTGGAAAATAAACTAATAATATTTCATTATTTAATTACGACTACCTTATGAATGAGTAGAGATTATTAACAAGAATTAATTAAACATAGTTGATATCTATAATCCTTAACCTTTAAAACAAAACCAAAAAAATTCTTGTAATTTTTTTCTTTAATAAATTAGAAGTATTTGATAAGTTCTTGGTGCGTAAAATGTGGGCATTACATAAAAAGGCTTGTCCCAAAGATAGCTTCCCTTTACCACACATCGATGCCATTATTGATTCTACAATTGGATGCGATACTCTTTCCTTCATGGATGGCTTTGTTTGTTACAACCAAATCAAAATTAATCCAACAGATCACGAAATAACTTCTTTTACTACACAATGGGGAAATTTTTGCTACACAATCATGCCCTTTGGCCTAAAAATTTCGTTGTCATGTATCAATGTGCAATGATGCACATCTTTCATGATTATATTCACAAGATTCTCAAAGATTATCTTGACAATATACTTGCTAAATGACGACATCTTTCTACGCACATTCTCAAGAAATTCACACACTCTTTGAATGACTGTGACAATATCAAGTATGTTTAAATCCAAAAAGTGTATTTTTGGAGTCACAATCGGCAAGCTCCTTGGATACATTATCTCATAACTCGGCCTCAAAATTAACCCCAATAAAATCAAGGCAATTGTTGACATGCCTCCACCCCAAAATTTACATCAATTGCATTCATTATAAGGGAAAATTCAAGTTATTCAATAGTTTATTGTGTGGCTCACCGATAAAACCTAGTTGTTTTACGCGCTTGATTAAGAAGGATGCTAAGTTCATTTGGGATGATTATCACAACAAAAATTTGGTGTCATAAAAGCATATCATTTAAATCCACCATTCTTAATCCCACCCATGGCCAACCATCCTTTCTTATTATATATATATATATATATATATATATATATATATATCATCACATTTCATGCCTTATGGGTCCTCCTCGCACAACACGATGATTCTCAATGCGAAAGGGCAATCTATTATATCAATTGAACATTACTCTCTTATGAATGAAAATATAGTTATGTTGAAAAGCTATGTCTTGGCTTGGTCTTTGTAGCAAACAAATTGCATCATTTTCTTAGTCATAAAGTACATATCATTACTGAAGTAGATCCATTATGATACCTCTTATCTCGCATGTATCTCTGGGACGTCTAGCACGTTGGGTCATGCTACTTACCGAATTCAAATTCAAATTCATCCCACAAAAAGAAATTAAAGGTCAAGTCATTATGGATCAACTAGTTGAATCACCTCTACCTGATGCATCTCCCATCTCTGATTCCTTTTGCGATGATTTCACTACTTAATCCATTGATTCTGATACCTAGACTATGTATTTTGATGGGTCTCATTTCCGCTCGGCTAGGGTCGAGATAGTCTTCATCACTCCGCATGGTGATCCTCTCCCCTTTGCATACCGCTTAGGGTTTTCTTGCACTAATAACATCGTTAAGTATGAATCCCTCATTCTTGGCCTTCTCACCGCTCAAAAGCTCCTTATTCGCAATATCTACATACATGGTGATTCACAACTCATTATTAATCAAGTTAATGATACATATCACACAAAATAAGAGCACTTAATCCCATATAATATGATTGTCAAAGATCTCTTAACTACGTTCGAGTCTTACTCTATTGTTTTTATCCTCCGTAAGGACATTTGTCATACTGAGATGTTATAAGCTAGTGCGACATCACTTATTCCTTAGGACATCACCGATGAGCAAGCCACATTCATCATTTGGTACTTGCGACATCCTTCCACTTTTACTCTACCTTTTGACTTGTGTCACCACACACAAAGTCATGACAACCCCTAAATGGTTCACTCAATTTACAACATTATATACCAACAAACTAATCCCGATGGCCTATGACCTCATGAAGCTCATCGCTTGTGATGTGAAGCCGCCCATTATATCATCATAGGGGCAAAAATTATCTAAACGTGTGCTTGATGGCCATGTGATACGATGTTTAGGACTCATCGAAATTCCCACCACTATCTCTCAAATACATGACAACATGTGTGATGGCCATTTCTATGGCAAAGTTATGTCACAAAGCTCTTCCATCAAGGATATTATTGGCTTACCATGGAGCAATATTGCCTAGAATACACTACATGTTGTGACAAATGCCAAAAGCACAACAATCTTTACCACGTGCCTGCATGTGATCTTCAATCAATTGCTCCAACATGACCATTCTCTATGGGATTTCGATCTTATTGACATGATAAATCCTGAATCGAATGAGGGCCATAAATTTATTATTACTGCGCCACGAATATTTCACCAAATGGATAGAAGCAACGCCACCATGGAATATAATTGGTACCTAACATTTCATGATTCATCACTACGTAAATCATTACCCACTTTGGCATTCCCTCTGTCATTATTACCGATAATGGATATTCTTTCAAAAATAAGGATGTTAAAATGTTTTGCAAAAATTCAAAATTAAACAATCATTTTCTACTCCTTATTACCCATAGGGAAATGGCCAAGTTGAGGCCACCAATAAAACTATTGTCAAAATATTATGCAAGACTATTTCCACTAGTGGTGATGACTGGCATAATCAACTCTTCTACACTCTTTGGGCTTACCATACTAGTGTGTGCATGCCCAATAACACCACTCCTTTTCACTAGTCTATGGTATTGAGGTTGTCATCCCACTGGAACTCGAGATACCCTCATTACACGTTTCACTCAAAGGCATACTTAAAGACAATGAATATTGTGAAAAATCTTTATATGAGATGGAAATGTTGGACTCTCACCATGTCCAAGACCTGGAATACCTCTATGCATATTATTCTTGCATCGCCCAGGCATACAATTGAAAAACTCATCCTCAAGAATTCAATATAGGTGACCTGGTATTAAAAGAAAAATAGAAAAACATGAATGTTGAAGCTCCTTTCAAAGGAAAATTCAAGCCCAATTGGCTTGGTCCTTATATTATCACTAACAAGCTTGGAAGCGGTGTCTATCACCTCTCTCTTTTGGGTAAAACATTAAATAACCCATTCAATGTTATGCACCTTAAGAGATATTATGCATAAACTAATGCTCATTTCTTGATGACACACTCTCGTGCTTTGGTTCACACTTGATTGTTGAGGGCATACTATACACATGAATCTCACACACTACACACTACAATATACACCACACATTACACTCTTCACATGTCATGTGTTATTCTTCACATGTCATGTGTTATGACACCTCTTTCTATATCACATACTATACACACTATTCACACTACACATTGACACTATAGCTTTCTCACATCTACTTTTACGCATTGCACTCATTACCCTATGATGCACTATAGTTCCATTATTCATACTTGATTATTGAAGGTTTCAATCTAAAATGAACCTCACACACTCACTCACTCACTCACTCAATGTAGTCACTAAATCACACACTTTTAGTCAATATTTAGTCCCGGTCTCATACTACTATTCATATGGTTTTGAGTGAAGAAAGTACTAATTAACCCATGTCCTTTGGCCATTTTACTTTGATTTCTGTCATCACTTTTGATCCTCTAACCATACTTACCCAATTTATTTTGTCATTCTGCATTATTCTTATTCCTTGATGGGGCACCTGAGTGCCTGGTCCCCTCCTGGGCTCCCTAATCCTCTTTGCACTTTACTCTTACCTTTTGGGCACTTTCTAGCTGTTTGAGATTTCTATCTTTTTGGTGGTCGGCCTTTTTGGGGTTAATTACAAAATTAGAACAAGAGAACCATATAAATATAAAGTTATGTGACCATAATGAGGGACCAAATACTAAGCATCTACTATCACCATCTAGAGTTGCATCCATCAAAGGCACCTAAAGCTACATTTACATCCATCTAGCTCCATCACAAGGCACACAAGGCTGGTTCATTTACATCACACTTCATAGGAGGGAAGTCTATTATTTCCATGCACACATTTACTACATTCTACATCTAGTTATTTTCTCACTACCTCACAAAGTGTGCTGCACAAGAGCAACCTAGGGCATGATTCACACACACACACACACACACACACACACACACACACACACACACACCTATAACTACATTAGGTATGAGATGTAGTGCAGTGCTAAGTTAATAAGTCCACCATTGTGGTCGCTGAGGACAGTTCAACCCCTTCATATGTATTTTTCTTTTTTAGGGTTTTGATGTTTTACTTAGGGTTTTACAAGTGTTTTCTTCATATTTGATTTACAATGACATCCAACGTAGTTCAGTGAGATTCATGCAACAAGTAACAAAGGAAAATAATCACTTAGCGACACCTCAGAGGAGGGTTTTAGGATGTTTTTGTAGACTAGGATGCCAAGATCTCATATTAGGGCACCCACGGGTGCCCCTATCCCTTTCAGAGCTCCCAGGTCTAGTAGAAGTCTTTGATCTACATTTTCTCGGGCTTATGTGTGGTCATTTCCTCCTCATGTCCAACTGGTCTCCATTGCGACACAACCCTGCAAGCTCGATGAATCAACTAAGGACTTCTTAACCCTCTTTTGCACATTAGGGTTTTACATTTATATTTACTTAGTTGTTTGGGTCATTTCCTTTATTTATTTAGTTGTTATTTATTGCTTTACATATCATTATATTAGGCTAAAATATCACATTTTAGCTTAATCATTTAGGTGAATTTGTACTCGATCTTCATGCTTTTAGGATCCTCGCTCTTTGCTCATCATCCTAGAGTCTAGTCATTATGGGCATCTAAATCAAAGATTATTAGCTTGCACATCTTGGTGTAAGCCATAAAGTCTAACATCTTCTTGCTACTACTCGCATTCATGCTGATATGCACCCGACTCGGTATATCAAACTTTTGTAGATGAATTTTATCAGCACATAACATTCAAATCTAATCTTCTGTTGGTCTAACCACTTTTGACAATGATCCACCCTTGCATATTATGATTCACATCTATAATGTGGGTGTCAAGTGTACTCTAATTGATAATGGATCTAAACTTAATATTTGTCCTATGTCATTCCTTGAAAAGCTTGGTATTTTTGTTGACGATGTTAGTCCATCATCTCTCTCACTTCATGCATATGATGGTTCAATTCACCCATGCATAGGTCACATTGTTCTTCCTATCACTGTAGGGCCAAAAATCTCAACACAGTCTTCTTTGTCATTGACTTTTCGATCTCATATAATTATTTGCTTGGTAGGTCATGGCTCCATGCCATGCAAGTTGTTGCTTCTACCATACATCATTATGTCAAATTCATACATGAAGGTGTTGAATATATTGTACTTCATGACCATGATGCATACAAATATTGTGACTAAGATCTTAATACTACTCTTCCTATTCCACGACTGATACTACAGATGATCCTCAACCAATAGATGAACTACCTCATTTTCCACCACTTGAAGGTGCCATTTGTGTGATAGATGTAGTTTCTTCCACCCCACCACCTCCTACTACTATTGTTATGATTCTTTATGGGGGCTGCCCAACATATGGATGTCAATCTATCCCCTGCACTTTCACATGTGTCACCTCCATTAACACACCCACCATTTACTTGTACGCTTTTCATGAATGATTCATATTGGGAACATATTCCATTTGCTCCTACTTGCAACAACACTATATGTTCACATGATGGTTTGGATAGGATTGGATTCGATTTTGACGATATTTACCCTCCAACGCATAATCCTCATCTATATTATGGATTCATCACCATTACTGCAGCTTATGGTCTATGTGTATTCCATCTCACAGTCTACCTTCCACATATACCTCCTTCTACTCCACTCATATTAGGAAAATCTTGGCTTACATTTATAAAGGTAACATTGGACCATGATTATACTTGATACATCATTTCTCATGCCCTTTGGTCATGTATTCATTTGCAACAGTTATTTCCTTGGATATACACATAATCTCACTCATTGGTATGCGCATGGGTGTCCCTTACCACCCTTCATTGATGAGGAATATGTTATGGGCATGTATTATTTATGCCTCAATGGCTCATTACACAACCAACCCAATACTATAGCTTATTAGGTTTCGATGCAGAACCCTATGGCTTTGATCTAGACACTAACGATCTCCTTGATGATATTACTTGATTCTTTCACTTCCTTGTAAACTTGGGGCATCACGCTTATTACCCCCACCATTCTCACATCGATGACAAATGTTTCATAATTGCATTTTCAACATCCTAGCATAAGCATTGTTATCTACACTCTACACATTGTCATTACCCTGATGCACTCTTGGGCTATGGTTCACACTTGACTGTTGAGGGATTTCTCTACACATGGACCCCACACACTACACATGTAGTTACTACACATTAAGCACTACATATCATCACACAATCCTACATTATCTACATATTACACACTCCATCATAGGCTATAGGCATTACGATTCTTCATACATCCCACACTTTACATCCTACATCTTGTCTTACATACATCATACATGTTCTACACATAACTCATACACTACACCATAGCTTATCACATACTACGTGTTTTATGCATTATACATGTCATCTTACATTGTGTCTTATATCTATTATACATCTACAAATCTTAGGGCATCTACAAACATTGTATTTCACATCGTTCATCTTACCACACATATTACACATTTTGCATATTCACCTCTACGCGTTGCACTCACTACCCGATGACGCACTCTAGTCTCATGGTCCATACTAGATTGTTGAGGGTATACATAAAAATGGACCACATCATGCTCACACGTTCATCATTCGATCTTCTCATGTGACATTCCTAGGATTAGTGATATACACCTTAGGCTATAGGGTCACTTCTTCTAGCATCATCTCGTGATAGGTTATATCATCACTTTCACTTACATCGTTTAGTGGTATACGCTTTAGGATAAATCACCACCTCTTTTCTATTCATCTAGTCATGATATACACTTACCCTATAAGGTCTGCAGCAGCAGTTCATCTCTATGTTGAATCTCATCACCACACACTCATCATAACATGCTACACATAACACATAGTTCGACCATTTTCCAATGATGCACTCTCGTTTTATGGTTTAGTCTTGACTACTGAGGGGGCATACTAAATGAACCTCACTGTATATAGTTGCATCCACTCGGGGGGCATGTAACTGCTATCATCCACTTTGCATTCCATTCCATCCATCCACAACATAATGCATTTTATGGTTGCATTTACTCTTTCTTACACTTGTTTTTACATGTTTCATTCACTACACATGTTAGATATATCTCTTGTATGTCATTATCTTTACCATACACATATACACGTTCACATCCTTTTCTAGTTTTGATCATAAATACAGATCTTCTATAGGCAACCCCAAAGATTGACACACTACCTACCGGGGCATCCACATTCATACACTACAAGAAGTATTGTTTCATTTTGTACTTAGCACTTTTCATTATCAGGTTATACATGCTTTGAAATACTTTTATTTTTCTAACATGCTAACGGGTGCTTCATGTGAAACATTTGTTATGCAAGGATATTTGCTTCCATACTTGTTTGTTATTTGCTATTGTTTGTTATTGTTTGCGGGCCTTTCCCTTTGTTGTGTGTACACACTTGTTTGTTTGCGGCCATGATGGCCTTGAGTGTCTTGTGACACCGTGAGTGGTGTCCCATGTTTTCAACCCACTTTGTGTGGCCTACATTTTCTTTTTGGGTGTTTATGTGCTTATGTGCTAGCTTACACATTGTTTGTTTTTACATGCATGTTTGTTTGTACTAACACTTATTTTCTAGCCACTTGTTTGCGTGTGACTTGGTATTTACCAAGCAGATTCCCTTCCCCTATAGGGCATAGTTTTACTCCATGCGATTGGTCCTCTTTTGGGGCCACATTCTCCTATCCGCGACGTCGCATGCACCCCCAAAGAGGGGGAATCATTTGGGGTTTGCACACGGTACCAATCCATGAATCAATCCATAATTTATGAGTGGGTTCAACCAGTTTATGAACCCCATACACAACGGCTTTTACAAGGAACATTTTCCCTAACATTATGGGGAGTAGTTATAGGATGGAGGATACAATGAACTTTCCTCCCTACACTACTTTGGATGGTAGCATCAGATCATCCAAAAGACAAAACAGTACAGAGATTTCATCACCAATATCAGGGAAGCAATTACAGGTTGGAGAATAAAACAACTTTCTCCCTACACTTCTTCGGCCATAGTGGCGTGAGATTGCCTAAAAACTTGCACTCCACCGACAGTTACATGATATCCTTTCTACACTCTTTTGTCTCATCATGGATCAGGTGCACATGTTCCTTTTTCATTTTCATACTTTCATTTATAGTCTTTTTACTATATACATGTGTTTTTACACATATACATGCATATTTGACTACTTGATCATCTTCTCTTTTGCAGGTCCGTATGTATGGGAAGTAAGCAGTCAACACAACACACACATGATGAGTACATCAAACACATGATACTAACCATGCAAGTACACCACACACATTAGCATCTACACACGTGCTTCCACCCTAGGTTCACTCTCATCACTTTTTACACTTTTGCATCTTTAGTCTCCACAATCCATCTTTTTGTCACTCCATACTTGGTTTAGTCCTTTGTCATGTTTCTACATCACTCTGCAAGGATTATCAGGTATGCATCTCTATCTAGTTTATGTTATCGATCTTTTTTCTCACCAACATAAAGTGGGGGCAAATATAGTCATTAAATCACACACTTTGAGTTTATATTTAGTCCCGGTTTCATACTACTATTCATATGGTTTTTGAGTGAAGAAAGTACTAATTAACCCATGTCCATTGGCCATTTTACTTTACTTTTGTTGTCACTACTTCTTGATCCTCACCATACTTTCCCAGTCTATTTTTTCATTTTACGTTATTCTTATTCCTAACTGGAGCACCCTAGGCACCCTGGTCACCTTTGGGCACCATGATCCTCTTTGCACTTTACTTTCACCTTTTGGGAACTTTCTAGCCATTTGAGCTTTCTATATTTTTAGTGGTAAGCCTTTTGGGGTTAATTAGAAAAGTAAAACAAGAGAACTATATAAATATAAATTATGTGACCATAATGAGGGACCAAGAACTAAACATCTACTATCACCATCTAGAGTTGCATCCATCAAAGGTACTAAAGATACATTTGCATCTATCTAGCTCCATCATAAGGCACAAAAGGTTGATTCATCTCGCATCACACTTTATAGGAGTGAGTCTAATATTTCCATGCACACATTTACTACATTCTACATCTACTTATTTGTTTGTTACCTCACAATTTGACTAACACAAGACCAACCTAGGGCATGATTTGCACACACACACCTAGAACTACATTGGGTCTAAGATGTAGTGAAATGCTCAATTAGTAAGACCACCATTAAGGACATTGAGGACCATTCGACCCCTTTATATGCATTTTTTTAATAGGGTTTTGATGTTGTTCTTGGGGTTTTCAGGTGCTTTATCATCTTTGATTTACAATGATATCCAGACGGTTCGGTGACATTCACACACGACATGCAACAAAAGTAGGTAAATACAGCAACACATCAAGGAGGAGGGTTTTAGGGTATTTTTGCATACTAGGGCGCCCAAATATTAGACTCGGGCACCCACGGGTAATCCTATACCTTTCCAGGTGCCCTATTCTAGTCAGAAAGCTAAGATCTACATTTTCTCAAGCTTCTGTGTGGTCATTTCCTCCTCCGGTCCAACCAATCTCCACTATGACACAACCCCGTAAGCTCGGAAAATCAGCTAAGGAATTCTTAACCCTCTCTAGCACATTAGGGTTTTACATTTGTATTTACTTAATTACTTGGGAAATTTCCTTTATTTATTTAGTTATTATTTCTTGCTTTGCATAACATTAGATTAGGCTATAATATCACATTTTAGTTTATTGGCTAGATTTTTGAATAGCTAAAAACCCAAGCGATCATGAGATAAATCTCCCTCATTTACCGGTGAGGCTCCCGTGTAAGATGTTTATCAATCTGGTAAGTATGAAACTTTAATAACTATTTGTGGGGTTTTACTTTAATCACAAAGCTCATGAACCATAGCTAAGCAATTCTACAACAAGTAAGTGTTGTTTATGAAGTATTTGCAGAAGGGGGAAATAATGGAATTTAGGAAAGAAGAAAGGAAGATATGTAATTCAACCAATAGTTTACAGAGTTGGTCTCATACATATAGATTAAATAAACAAGTAGATCTCACAATATTTAGAAGCAAAGGAAAAGAAAAGTTTCTAATCTAAATTTTAGATAACACAAACTTTTATCAAAGATCCACACAAAAGTAAGAAGCAAATGCACCATGGACACAAAATTCTAGAAATCCTCCTTTATTCAATTCCTCGGCTTTCAAAAAAAGACATCAAGGGTTGTAACATAAAGTCTAGAAGTCAAGAATGTTGATTAAAAAATTCTCCTGCTTTAACTCGTAGGCTCTTCCTCTATTTATATTGGATAGAGGGCAATTACAAATAGGAAGCTTTAAATGAATTCCCGCATGCGGAAGCTATAGAAAAGGAGACAGTTGACAATCTTCCTCCTAGAATTCCTCTTTGCATGACATGCATGATTTATAACTGAAAATAGAACCTTTTATTTTACATGTCTGCCTCCTATTTCCAAGTAATTGACTTCTTCCAGTAACTTGAAGTAACGACTTTTATAGCCAATTACCTAAGTTTTACAATTTTAATTCATAGCTCAATTGTTTTGTCGGATAAAATAAGAGAAAGAAGAAGAAATTAGAAGACAGGATGTTGCGACACTCCTAGTATTGTTCTTCTTCCATACTCTACATTTTGATCCAACTGTATTGCACTACGCTTTATCCACTTTAACAATGGATGATCCGAGTGATATCTCTACCTTGAATCTGAGATGTTTTTTCCTCCCATATGTTGTTGAATCTTTCCTTTGATTCTCACCAAACCTGGATTTGGAAAGCGGTGATTATGATTTTTCTTGCGTGGTGTTGCCTTTAACCTATCTTCCCTCTTATCCTTGAAGCTTTTTCATTTCTTCTCCGGTCTGCAATGTTTTTCGTAAACAATTCAAACAAAACTCATCACCTTTTATTTTTAATTGCATATGAGCAATTAAAAATTCTAGAAAGCACCCCGGGTGAAGGCAAATACAAGTAAATTTAATGAAGGTTTCAACTGGAAGATTGGGAGCACATGCATAAGCTCCTAAAAGGAATTTCCAATTCAATGACTTCCACATGGGCTGCATTAGAAACAAGAGGATGAATTTTTGCCAGGAGTCTTCGCAATTATGAGAGCTAGATATATTTATTCCTCTAATTCTAAAGATATATTCAATGTATCAGACATTGACTTGCTTTTCTTCACCAACATGGGCATAAATGAAGTATTCCTGCAAATAATTCGATAAGTATGCGAGTCCATAACATGAATATCAAATTTCTTCACCAAGATTTGATTATAAAGCTCGTTGCCCTCTATTTTTAGACTTTGCTTATATGTCAAACAAACTTAAAAATATTATTTTATTCACTCGTGGACTCACATCAACATGTAGATAGCTAGAATAATAAAAAGAAAGCCTTTCAACCCTAGGCACCAAAATTGGATGCTTCCCAGAAAATTTAAAAAAAGTCAACTTTTAGGCATTTAGCTATGCCAGAATGGGTCGCACTTTTTGGCTAGAAGTCATGTTAAAAATAAGAAGGCAAAGAAATGGGAATTTTTACCCTTCTAGGCAGCTCCAAAATCTCATCTTTCACTTAAGTGATTTAACTTTAATGATGGGAAAAACAACCTTCAGGAAGGCTCCAAATTCCCACCTTCCTTCCACCACCAAAATTCCCATTGGCACTTAAAATCCCTCCTTCCAAAAAGTGTGACTTGCATAAAAGAGAGCTCTTTTCCAAAAGTGTGACTTGCATGGGTGAATAAAACTTCTTTGATGGGAATTCTTACCCTTCCTGGCAGCCCCAAAATTCTCATTTGTACTTTAAGTGATTTATCTTTCATAATGGGAAAAATAACCTTCTAAGAAGGCTCCAAATTCCCACCTTCCGCCAACACAAAAATTCCCATTGGCACTTAAGTGATTTAACTTTAATGATGGGAAAAAACAACCTTCCAGGAAGGCTCCAAATTCCCACCTTCCTCCACCACCAAAATTCCCATTGGCACTTAAGTGATTTAACTTTAATGATGGGAAAAAACAACCTTCTAGGAAGGCTCCAAATTCCCATCTTCCTTTCACCACCAAAATTCCCATTGGCACTTAAAAACCATCCTTCCAAAAATGCGACTTGCATGGAAGAAAGCTTCTTTCCAAAAGTGCAACTTGTATTAAAAATTGCTCTTCCCAAAAAGTGCGACTTGCATGACTTTTGCTTTTAAAGTTGTGTGAAAACTCATCAACAACATTTTATTTCCATTTTTGGATTTTCGGTGAAGAAAACACAAGCATAGAATAAAATTTTCCATTTTTGGAAAGGGTCGGGAAGATGTAGCAACAAAAACTTGCAAGTGTCATAACTTTCACTTCGTGGCTCCGTTTTAGGTGTTGTTTTCTCTAAAAGTGCATATTTTCTCGAGTTCTACACGTTGATGTACTTTTTTTTCATAAAATCCATTTTACACCTTTTGGACCAAACAACTTCTTGCAATCTCTGAAAGAATCATGAGCTTTGATCGCCTTTAGATAGATTAGTAATTAAAAATATTGGATAGCTTTTCAAAATCCTAGGCCGGGAAAAGGTCTGGTAGGAAGAATGAATAGGCTACGGGGATTACCGGATGGAAAAATGGAGAAATATAAAAGATAAATAAAAAAACCTGAAATAAGTTGTGGCAATTGCTTGAAAAATTTCTCGATTAGCTAACCTCTGCAAAAATATTCCCATCGGGTGAATGCTCCATTGAGAGGAGGAAGCAATATTGGCGTGAGAATCCTTAGTAGGGTTCAATTGCAACATAATTTATTTTTAAACAGAACTTTATTTATTTAATAAATAAATAAATAAATAAAATTCTCTTAGACAAAACTTTGGCGAAAGATAGAGTGAGTTTTAGCATGTGGTTATTTGTCAAAATTGGCTTAAATGACTCTCAGAGATAGCTTAGAGCAATGCAAACAATCGTAGGAAAAACATGCACAAAACAACCCATTACTTTGAAAAGAATGATTTTAAAAAAGGGGTAGTCCTGCAGTTTCGAGTGAAATCTGGGGACACTTGTTGGCTTCCGTCATGGACATCTTTACCTCTGTCAAAATGAAAGGAGTGAAGATGAGATCCCAACATCTTTGGTTTCGTGTCTTGTCTATTGGGTTCAAGGTCGAGCCACAAAACAAAAAAAAAAAAAAGAAAAAAAAGATAAAACAAAAGTTTTATTTATATATAAACAAGTTTTACCTTGTATCTCGGTTCTGAATAGCTTCAAATGTTGCCCATTGAAAGGTAGGGTAACTCAATTCCATCTGGTAGGCCGGATGAAGCTACCCATTTGGTAGTTATTTTGATCACAAAGGGCTCCTTTCTAGAGTGAATAAGATTGTAATGCATGCCCTTCGGTTTGTGCTTCTTATCCCACCGCAGTACCCAATATCTAATCTTGAACTTCCTTTCTCCGACCTTCTTATAAAATACTTTGGGCATTCCTTAACAACTTCATCTTCTGGTGGCTCATCCTTTCTTCTCTCTGTGGTGGATAAATCTACATCAAATTCCCTCATACCCAAATTTATCGGTTGCATTCCGAGGAAGAACTATCACCATGTTATTTGTTTTTCTTCAAGCACCGATCATGCTTGTTGAAAGTCTCCACTAAGGAAACTTAACCCCTAGGATTTTTTTAATCTTTTGGTTGGATTATTCCACTATTATCATCATAACTTGGATCACTTTTTCTTGTGATTGTTTGTCGTGGTGGTGATTTACTCCCTTCAACACACAATCTGTCAAAGTTATCTTGTTCAGACATGCAAATTTTTGTTTGCCACCATTGAAAGTTTGCCACTGTTTAACATTATCAGGGACTTTGGGGCGGTAGACCATTTCCACTTTATAGTTTCCATGTCTAAATATGGACGATGGTCTATTTGGATTCAATAGTGCAGCTGTGTGTGCCAAAGAGTCTGCCTTGGAATTCTGATTTATTGGAATGAAGTTGATAGAGAAGGCTACAAAATCAAGTGTGGTAGAAAGCACTCTATCTCTGTAATGCTTCATCTTATCTCCTTTGACTTGATTTTTCCCTCAAACTTGCTTTACTAGAAGTTCAACATCTCCTTGGGCTTTGAGGAGTTTTACTCCTTTTCGTCCTAGTTTGCTCCATTCCTAGCAACAATACTTAATACTCCGCTGTGTTGTTGGTGTTCTCGAACATCAACTTGTGGGAGTATGGGAATATCTCATGATCTAGAGATATTAATAGAATGCCGACTCCTAATCCAAAAGAACAACATGTGCCTTTAAACTCCAACGTCCAAACCTTTTCCTCTTCTTCTACAGGCTTTGGTTGAATTTTTGGCTCTATAACGCCTTTATCCATTTCCAAAAAGTATACACCGTGGTTAAACCCCTCTGAAAAATAATCGAGATATAGGATCTTGATTTTTTGTGACAGTGTAATTGGACTTCTTTTCCAGCTCCAACTCGTGACTTATTCCTTTGATAGGAATATAGGAACATGACCAATCCATCTTTACTTCCCCTCCCAACTCTTTACAAAAGTTTCTACTTAGCAACATCTTGTAGGAGACAGAAATATCTACAGATTAAGATTATCATCTTTAATCTTTTGTCGGGAAAAGTTAGCGAGAATAGCTTGTGCATCTTTGATTTGTCGATTAAAAGGACTTGTCTCTCCACGTAATACCACCTTTTATGGTCTTTGTCAAGGTAAGCCCAAGAGCATCTACAACTTTATTTGGCATGCCATTGTTAGAAGCACCCGAATCTAGAATGCAATTTCTTAACTTGAAACCATTAAGCAATAGGGAGACATAGAAAGGTTCTACTCTTTCAGAAGATAATGAGGGTTTAACAACTACAACGTTGTTCTGGGGAGGAGTATCTTTGGGCTTAGAAAAAGACATTTTGATGCAATGAATTTCCTTGGTGACTGCACATACCTAACTAGCCTATTTAGCTACTCAGGAAAAGATCTCATTTATTCGGTTTTGACATTTGAACTCTAGTTTTCTTGGCATGATCAATAATGTCAAAAGAAGGTATAGATTTAGATACCTGAGTTGCTTTCTGTGGTTGAGATGAAGAACTCACATTCTTATTTTTGGGAGCTAAGGAAGAAGGTAAAGGGCTTCCCCTTCTTTGTTCATCGGCTAATGCCTCAACTTGGCGAGTTTGTGATTGTGTAAATACTACATATGCATGACCATGATCGTCTTCAAGAAGCTCCTCATAGTCATGTTCAAATTTGTAGTTTAGGTAATTAATGTTGGAGTCGCCAGTAGGACCTACAAAATCATCATTCTCGAGCTGATCAA
The DNA here is from genome assembly GCA_018340775.1 of Taxus wallichiana var. yunnanensis. Lineage (NCBI taxonomy): Eukaryota > Viridiplantae > Streptophyta > Pinopsida > Cupressales > Taxaceae > Taxus > Taxus wallichiana. The sequence continues at coordinate 806,459,458 of CM031235.1, forward strand.
TGACAACTTCCTGGTCTTCTTCATTCATCTCCACATTATTTCGAGGGAGCTAAACTTCACTTGCTAATCTTTAGGAACCAAAAATTTGTTTAGGTTGTTTGTCAAAATTCAAAGCGGGGAAAATGTTGTTACACTAAGCCATTTGAGCCATTTGTTTCTTCATCTGTGACATCTCATTTGCTAACTTTTTCAATAGTGAATCGAAGTGGTAGCAGAGGATGAAATTTCAGCTCTAGAAGTGTTGCTCTTTATCTTTCCATCCATGATGAGGTCATCTTTAATTTAATCACCATGTTTTGATTTGCTAACAAGTCGAAAAAGCATGCTCTTTCATTGATAGCTTACTTCAGGAAGTAAAGCATTGATGAAGAATACTTTATGATTCTTGTCATTTAGAGAAGTAGAAGATGGAATTTTATAAATTAATCTTTGGAATTTTACAATAAAATCCCGCATGTGCTCTTCTGGCTCCTTCTTCAGCTGAGTCATTTGAGTTATCAATGTCTTTGGAATCTTGACTAGCTTGAATCTTTTTAGGAATGCATCTCGCATAGTATCCCAGTTGGTTATGGTGCTAGGAGCTAGCTGGTAGAACTATTCTCCAACCAAGTTGTGTAGAGTCTCTATGAAAATTCGACAATGAGACAAATCGTGTTCTATTGTGAGCACTCTGCAGGATATGAAAAACACAGCCAAGTGGTCATTTGGATTTTGCTTTCATCTCCAAAGAATTTTTGAAAATTATTTCTCATCCCTTTAGGTAGATCATGCATTGGAGGAAGTTGGATTAGAGGTCCAAAAGCTACGCCCCATGGAACAGCGAGGGTGTTGCAGGGGCAAGTGGTTGATTCTGCATCATGAAAGGAGCACGTCTTCTTAAGAATAGGATGGGTGAATAATCCCCCGCTAAATTGTGTTAAACAATGATCCTGGATCGGAGGAGTTTAAAATCTTCTTCTGGTGAAAGAATAGATATGTGGGTTCTAACTTGAGGATAATGATTGAAATTAAATTTCTCTGTAATCTATAAAAATGATTAGCCCTTCCTTTAGCTCTGTTGGGTGCATGAATGCATGTTCAACCAGGTTAAGCCTATAATATAAAATAGGATTAGAAATAAAAATCTCTAGTCTGCTTAATTTGTGTTGTGCCCTCAGCGGAGTCACCAAAAACTATTAGCTAATTTTCTACATAGCTAAAAACCTAGCGGTCATGAGATAAATCTCTCTCATTTACGGTGAGGCTCCATGTAAGATGTTTATCAATCTGGTAAGTATGAAACTTTAATAACTATTTGGGGGGTTTTAATTTAATCATAAAGCTCATGAACCATAGCTAAGAAATTCTATAGGAAGTAAGCGAGTTGTTTATGAAATATTTTCAGATGGGGGAAATAATGGAATTGAGTAAATAAGAAAGGAAGATATATAATTCAACTAATAGTTTATAGAGTTGGTCTCATACACATAATTAAATAAACAAGTAGATCTAACAATATTTAGAAATAAAGGAAAGGAAAAGCTTCTAATATAAATCTTAGATAACACAAATTTTATCTAAAAATCCACACAAAAGTAAGAAGTAATGCACCATTGACACAAAGTTCTCTGGAAATACACCTCTATTCAATTCCTTAGCTTTCACAAAAAAGACATCAAGGGTCTGACACAAAGTCTAGAACTCAAGAATGTTGATTATAAATTCTCCTCCTTTAACCCGTAGGCTCTTCCTCTATTTATATTGGATAGAGGGCAATTACAAATAGGAAGCTTTAAAGGAATTCCCGCATGCAAAATCTATAGAAAAAGAGGCAGTTGACCATCTTTCTCCTGGAATTCCTCTTTGCATGACATGCATGATTTATAACTGAAAATAGAACCTCCTATTTTGCATGCCTGCCTCCTATTTCCAAGTAATTGACTTCTTCCAGTAACTTGAAGTAACGACTTTTATAGCCAATTACCTAAGTTTTACAATTTTAATTCATAGCTCAATTGCTTTGCCAGAGAAACTAAGAGAAAGAAGAAGAAATAGGAGAAGAAATTAGAAGAAAGATGTTGCAACACTCTTAGTCTTGTTCTTCTTCCATACTCTGTATGTTGATCCAACCTGTATTGCACTTCTGCTTTATCCACTTTAACAATGAATGATCTGAATGATATCTCTACCTTGAATCTGAGATGTTTTTTTCTCCCATATGTTGTTGAATCCTTTCCTTTGATTCTCACCAAACTGGATCTGGAAGCAGCTGACTGTGATTTTTCTTACGGTGTTTCCTCTGACCTATTTTCCCTCTTATCCTTGAAGCTTTTGCAGTTCTTCTCCAGTACGTGCACCAGTAAAATTTTTGTCATAAACAATTCAGACAAAACTCATCACCTTTTATTTTTAATTGCATATGAGCAATTTTAAATTCTAGAAAGCACTCCGGGTGAAGGAAAATACAAGTAAATTCAATGAAGGCTTCAACTAGAAGATTGGGAGCACATGCACAAGCTTTTAGAAGGAATTTTCCATGTAATGACTTCCACTTGGGCTTGCGTTAGAAACAAGAGGATGAATTTTTGCGGAAGCCTTTGCAATTATGAGAGCTAGATCTATTTCTTCCTCTGATTCTAAAGATATATTCAATGTATCAGACATTGACTTCTCTTTTCTTCACCAATATGGGCATGAAATATAGGGTTTAGAAAAGGATTGAGAGAGTTGATGATTATTGTGGAAATAATTGTGAGAGAGAGAATTCTTGGAGAAGAAGCAAAAGCTTGAGAGATAAAAATATTGTACATATGAGAGGTGTGGAAGATTGTAAATCTTCATTGTATATCTTTTGAAAGCTTTGGATAATAGCTTGACTTGATTCTTGGTGGATGTAGCCCACCTTTGGGTGAACCACGTTAAATCAGTGTTGATTTATATCTCTTGTTTTGTATATTCCTTCTAGTAGAATATTGATTTTGTTGCATGTATGCTTAGATCTGATATATTATCTGTACCACCTTGTGCTAACCCCAACAATTGGCATCAGAACTTTGTTTGAGGGTTTTATGTGTTAATGATTTACTCACAAAGGGTTTTTCGATTGAGTGAGAGCTACATCAATAGCAAGAAGAAAAAAATACAAAGTAGAGAAGTTTGATGACCAAATTTATCAATTATGGAAGATGCGATTGAGGATTATCTATATCAAAGAGATTTGTAATTACCGTTGGATGAAATTCTAGGCCTACGAAGATGAATGATGAAGAATGGAAGATTCTTGATAGAAAGGCTTTAGGATCTATAAGATTAAGCCTGATAAACATCGTGGCTTCTAATATTATAGAAGCGAATTCTATGGTAGAATTAATGAAATATCTTGCTAATTTATATGAAAAACCTAGCGCTTCAAATAATTTTATTTGATGAAGAAACTATATAGTTCTAAGATGCATGAAGGTGGATCAACATCTAGTCATTTGAATTATTTCCAATCTATGTAAATAAGTTAAAATTGGTTGATATTCCATTTGATGATGAAGTGAAAGCACTCTTATTCTTATGTTATTTTTGTCGATATTTGGGATAACTTGGTATTGATTGTTAGTAATACAATATCTGCTAATAATATTTTGAAGTTTGATGATGTGGTTAGTATAATCTTGAATGAAGAAATTCGCAAGAAAAGTACAAGAGGAATCGCTCATCATCTGGGAATGCTTTGAATGTAGAAAGAAGAGGCATACGAAGGAGAGATCCAAGAGTAAGAATAATGGGAAATCAAAGTCAAGAGATAGCAGATCTAAATCTAGAGGTACTATTGGAAATGTGGAAATAAAGGGCACGTAAAGAAAGATTATTGGTCAAAGGATAAAGAGAACCAACACTTAGACAAAAATAAATAGGGAAATATTACAACGAGAGGTAATGCAAGATGCTCTTATTATTTCTTTGGATAATAGAATAAAATCATGGGTTTTAGATTTATGAGATTATTTCTATGCAACCCCTAATAAGAGTTATTTTAGAAATTATGTCAAGGTAATTTTGGGCATGTTTATTTGGGTGATGATGAACCTTGCAGTATTCTTTGGTAAAGGGAAGTTCATCTAAAATTGTAGAATGAAAATACATGGGTATTGAAAGATGTGAGGCATGTGCCAAGCCTCAAGAGGAATCTTATTTTTGCATGGCAACTAGGTGAAGTTGGTTGCATGGTTACATTCACAACAAGACTCTTGGAAAGTCACCAAGGGTGCCTTTGTTATGGCAAGAGGCAAGAAGATAGAAACGTTATATTTATCTACATGTGTTATTGATTCCTTTTATGTGTTATCTACTTCAGATTCAGATGCATGCATGTGGCATAATTGGTTGGGCCATATGAGTAAAAAAGGAATGCATATCTTAAAGGCTAAGGGTAAGTTATCATATTTGAAAGATTTAGATCTTGATTTTTGTGAGCATTGTATCTTTGGAAAGTAAAAGAGAGTGAGATTTCTCAAAGTTGGGGCAACTAAGAAGGAGCAGAAATTGGAGCTTGTACACTCATATGTGTAGGGACCAGCCTAGGTAGCTTCTCATGGAGGATCCCAGTATTATGTTAATTTCATTGATGATGCTACAAGAAAGTTATGGATTTATTGTATTAAACATAAATATGATATTTTTGAGACTTTCAAAAGATGGAAATCCCTTGTTGAAAATGAATCAAATTCAAAGTTAAAGTGCCTTAGATCTGACAATGGTGGTCAATATTATAACAAGGCTTTTAATGATTATTGTTTAGTGAATGGAATACGTAGAGAAAGGACAGTTCCAAGAATACCACAAGAGAATGGTGTTGTAGAAAGAATGAACATGACAATCATGAAATGTGCTAGAAGTATGAGGATACATGTTGGATTGCCCTTGCAGTTTTGGGTAGAAGTAGTTCATACAACGGTTTATTTGATTAACCACGGGCCTTCAAGTTCACTAGATGGAGGAATACCGAGAGGAAACTTGGATTGGAAAAGAGGTAGATCTTTCTTTTCTTAACATTTTTAGTTCAAAAGCTTTTGTGCATATTGATAAGGAAAATAGAAAAAGTTGGATGCAAAATCCAATAGATGAACTTTATTGGTTATGGATCTGGTGATTTCAGATTCCGAATTTTTTGGGATTTAGATAATTCTAAAATTATTAGGAGTTGTGACATTGAATGTAATGAAAAGAGAATGTGCAGGATCAAACTTTTGGTACCCAAGGATGAACCGGTTGAGAAGTGAATGAAAATGAACTCTCGGATTCAAAAGGCATACCTACAGGTTACACAAGAACCGGTGTCGATTGATCCTTAACCAACATCGGTCAAAATGAGCTAGTATTGGTTATAGAAGAGTCAAACCAACATAGTTAGCAGGAACCGACATTAATTCTAGGTGATCGATGCGTCGGTCACTATCGAACTAGAAACAAATGTCAGGAAGTCGGAAAAGAGCCTCCGGTATCCCAAGCTTTATGTGAGAAGGTCAAAAATGGTAAGTAAACATCTAGAAAGATTTACACTTTCTCTATCTTATTTATTATTGTTTGATAATGGTAAATCATAATTTTTTAAGAAGAAATGCAATATAAGATTCACTGCGGTGAGAGCATGGCATGGATGAGAAGATGGACTCCTTGGAGCGAAACCGGACTTGAGATTTGGTTAAGTTGCCGGAAAAAGTAAGAGGTCATTGTAGAACAAATGGGTTTACGAGGATCAAGGAAGAAGATGGCGGATAGAAAAGGTACAAGGCTAGGCTTGTAGTAAAGGGATTTGCAAAGAAAACATGTATTTAATTTGGTGAAATATTTTCTCCTATTGTTAAAATGACTTCCATATGTCTTGTATTGAGTATAGTTACAGGTAGATGATTTGCATTTAGAGCAACTGGATGTGAAGATGACTACTCCTTTATGGTGATTTAGATGAAGATATTTATATGTAATAACCACTTGGGTATGAAGTCAAGGGTAAGGAGAAATTAGTGTAGGTTGAAAAAGAGTCTATATGGGTTTAAACAAGCTCCAAGGCAATGATACATGAAGTTTGATAGTTTCATGCATGAGCATGATTACACTTCATTTGGAAAAGAATTCATTTGACAAAGAACTCAGCGTTTCATTCTAGAATAAAACACATTTA